>LGRX02004654.1:0-52474 GCA_001247695.2 Cymbomonas tetramitiformis | reverse complement strand
GGTGTAGTCCTGCCATAAGCTGTGGTGGAGAGGTGTAGCCTTGTCATAAGCTGTGGTGGAGAGATGCAGCCTTGTCATAGGCTGTGGTGGAGAGGTGTAGCCTCTGTCATAAGCTGCAGGAGAGGCAGCCTGTCATAAGCTGTAGTGGAGAGGTGTAGCCTATCATAAGCTGTGGTGGAGAGATGCAGCCTTGTCATAAGCTGTAGGAGAGGTGTAGCCTGTCATAAGCTGTGGTGGAGAGGTGTGGTCCCTGCCAAGCTGTGGTGGAGAGGCGTAGCCTGTCATAAGCTAGGTGGGAGGAGGTGTAGCCTTGTCATAATCCGTGGTGAGAGGTGCACGCCCGCCATAAGCCAGTGAGAGGGTGTAGCCTCTGCCATAAGCCTGTAGTGGAGAGGTGTAGCCCGCTTACTGCCGTGGTGGAGATCACCTGCCATAAGCTGTGGTGGAGAGGTAGCCCTGCTTCATAAGCTGTGGTGGAGAGGTATGCGCCCTGCCATAAGCTGTAGGTGGAGAGGCAGTCCTGTCATGTTTCTGTGGTGAGGTAAAATGCCATAAGCTGTGTGGAGAGGTGTGCGCCCCGCCATAAGCTGTGGTGGAGAGGTGTAGCCCTGCCATAAGCTGCGGTGGTGAGGTGTGTGGCTGAGAGATGGGAGGATCAGAGCTGGGAGGAGTGTGGTTGAGAGAGGGGAGGTGTGTGGCTGAGACATGGTGCAGAGGCGATCGTTGCGGTATTCGGCGGCGCAGGTTGCTGACAGTTGCATCGGAATCGAGGCCTGGCCGCCGCATCCACTGAATACAAACAGAATGGAGAGGCTGCAGCGCTGGGCATCTTAGCCGGGAATGGCAAGGTGGGCGAGGGAAAGATTTGAGCCAGTGGAGGTTATGGGTGCACAATTGTCATCTGACGGCAAGCATAGAAATATTGTTGGCTTCGGGTGCAATCCCAAACCGGGTAACCTACAAGTAGGTCATCATAGCTAAGGTGCCCAGCTCCGTGGGCAGCGTTCCAGAGACACGAGACACCACCCTGCATGTCACACCCACCACAATTGTCAGCCCCCACCCGTGTGCCACCTCACTACAGCACTCCTTCCACAAAGTGCGCAGGAAGCTCGTTCTCTGCCGTACAGTACCCAAGGCGCCAAAAAGAAAGTTCACCGCACAGCTTGTACATGTATCCCTCAACGCCTGACACCTTTACAGTTTGCACATATATGCAATTCATACGCATTTACATGTGTACATACACACAAACTTGCATATGTAAGTACACATATGCGCATACGTCTAAGTTCGTATGGGAAAACCGAATGGCCCACAGGCAGTACTGACTGCCAGGTACGTCACACATGTGTGACACACCTACACCCGGGGTCGTGAAGTGAGCGTGTTCCGGGGATCAACTTGCGCCTCCCACATCCACTGAACGACGCGAGGTACGCTGACCAAAGCCAGCCAACCCACAGCCCAGGACGGCACATAGCGTGGATCCAACCATCCACCGCCTCTCCTTGCAAGAAAAACGCAAAAGCAGAGTAGCCGGCATTGCCTAAGCGGCAGTACCCACTAGGCAGGCACTACAGGAACAGCCGCACCCGACCATCCACGTTCACCTGACGGCCATTCCCGTCTACATCGAGGTTCCGGTACTTCGCACAAAATCCCCCGTCTGAATACGGCAGGTAAAGTCCAAGAACACCAGTCCCCCAGCTTGTGGCCGACCCGTGCAGTATCAAACCTTCAGTGGATGCAGAATCGTGGAGGTGTGGATGGTGCACAGAGGACAAACCACCAAGTTTGCATGGAAAAAACGTACTTTCGGAAGATATTGCTGTGAAAAAGTGGAATGCACCCTTTTATCATTCGAAGCATGCTGAGTGCAACGCCACTCCAAGATATATCTGCGTCGACAGTCGCAGGGCCGACGTTGGGAAGTACAAGGTGAAGTCACGTGGGGCGCACAGCTCGTAGCAGACGCCTGGGCTTGCGATACAGTTCAGGTAGTTGCTGTCATGCTTGAGCTCTAACGTATGCCCTGAGCAAAGCCTGAGCAAGGACAGCCTAATCAGGCAGCACACGAGTGCGCAAACCCTGGCCGCGGGCCTTCCGCCTGCGCAACAGCCGCCAGAGCCCCTTCTGTCACAGCTCTCTCCATATCCTGACACGTCGACAAACAGGTCACACGTCTTGACGAGCGCTTGATGCGGTGATTTTGCTCCCTTTAATATGCCAGTTGTAACACGGAACGGAAACAAACTAGCAATGTTGGCGGCAAACATAATGCGCGCTTCGCTCGATAGATGCTCGATAGATGCTTGGTTCTGTCAAGGGAGCAGAAACCAAATCCTCAAGTTGTTGGAATAGGCCGAAAGCTCAGAACTTCATCGCCGCAGTCTGCAGGATACACTCAGCGGTTTGACGGATCTTGAGATTCTTTCGTGGTTTTTCAAGCTGTCGCCCAAGTCGCTCAAGTTCAGCAGGGTTGTCCTAACGAAATATTACACTTGGTACCAGTGAGAGAGATGTTCTTAAAATACATAACGCACATAAAATATGGTGTGCTCCTACCTTGAGCTCGAAGAATGAAGGAATTAGTCATAGTATCTGATATGCGATCGCAAGATACGCCTAGGACTGAACCATCCAAGTGCAGCGTTCGCGTAGTTTGAGAGGTTATCGCTGCTCAAGATTCAATAGCAGTTGGGCATACAACTTAAAAGTGGAACAAGAGGTGAACAGCCTGTTGCACCAGGACAGAACAGGTGGTTGAGGCAGGTAAGCACCAGGCATGTTACAAGAGCAGCCCAATATCCTAAACAAGAGTCAAACGTTGCCAGTCATGAGGGAAGGGGAGGAAATGCTGTGAAACACCAGGAGCATCATGGACAAATTCATGAGAACTGATAGATCAATTGAGCATGCTATGTTAATGTTTCGCTCGGGTTGCATAACCCTCACCAACACCCTCACCCTCGCCTGTCGTGTGACCCTCGCCTGAGACCGCCACGCCAAACTAATAATGTTTCGACTATCGAGTAACACTTAAGGGTCTCGCATAGGGTCATGTGTCACGCTGTATCTGGCGTGGGTCCAATCGTGTGTGCCGGATGTGACACCCCGAGAGTCCAAAATCGGACTCGGCCTGACACTCGGCTACTGTGACACTCGACTGTGACACCGAAAGGCCATCGCATGCGATCGCCGATACTCAGTGAGTATGTGTATCGTGAGATAGTCATGATAGTCAGACGAGAGAAACATTTCTCTCTCTCTTTTTTCAAAAAAAAAACATTTTCTCGAACATAATATCTAATTCGGCTAATTGAAGATCTAAAAGCTTTGTGACTGCTTTCTCAGAATATATCACTACTTTTGCCGTCATGCTAGAACGTGCTAGAAATGCATTCAATCTTCTCTGTTCGAGGCTGGCTAGCAGATTTTTTTAACCAGCCTTATGATTATTTGCTCCTGATCATGTTGTGTAGCTGGGGAGTTGTGCGAGGCGATCCTCTGCGTTTCCTCTCTGTTGAGATTGAACACTTCCTATGAGTCGTCGGGTTGCGTAACTTCGCCTGCCCCTTCGACCTTTCGACCTCTAGCCTGGCATACCCTTATCTACGGTACAAAGGGACCGTGGGAGGGCTTCACGGATATATTGGCCCAAGAACACAGTGAGTGTGCCAACCAGCAGCAACAACCGTTGTTTAAAGCCCTCCACTCTATGAGTATGGTGAAAGTGAGTGCCACACAGCTGCCGCCAGCTGCGGATAGATATAAGACCAACGATGAAACATCTCTCGCAACAGAAGCTATGAAAGCAGCAGACATAGATGCGCTGTGGTGTATGATGGGCGCAGAGAAATACAAGGTGGCTCGAATGAACTATCAGTTGGCTTGGCAAATCCCGGCGACTCTGGTCATGTCTATAGCGTTCAGCTGTATCCTGGTGCTGCCGAAACCGGATGAAATCAACGCTGTTGTACAGTCTAGCAGTACCCCTGGGGAGAAGGCCGAACAACGTTGGCGGGCATTCGTAGCTCACCTGTACGTGGCATCAATGATGCTGTCGGGTCTGCTCTCGATAAAGAGTATCAACGACTTCCTGCAAGATTACCTCGCGCATACAGACACGCCAGACATTTACTTGCCAGAGTTCATCAAGTATCGAAAAGAATGGAAAGACGATAAACCTTGTTCTATCGATATCATGAAGCGCTGGTTGCGGATTCCCAACTATTGCCATGCTCTGTGGAGCAGCATCCGATATCTCATCCTTGGTTTCTTGTGCGCAATCTACCTCTTGTACGGCTGGAGCTATCTTATTGCACCGAGCATCTTCGCTGTTTTCTACTGTGTCGAGTACCAACGTACCTGTGAGCGCGACTTCAAGAACTGTCGAAACGACTTCACTAAAGCCAAAGGTTTGGTTCCCGGGGGCTTTGAATTCTAATGCCGTAGCCGTGCCTGGAGTGGCTTTTCGTTTTGACCTACGCGTAAAGCCTCGCCGATGACGCACGTCGGATTACAATAGTAAGCGAGGTGATGCCATAGCGACATTTAGCAACCACGGATTCTGGCCCACTCTCAACATAAGTAGAAGCTTTCTCAAATCGATTTGAAATTTGCGGGTGAGTTTCACTTTATCAAAGAGAGAGAGAGAGAGAAAGACGCCGTAGCGCGTATTATTTTTAAGGTTGGCGGTCCGGGGGCTGCCCTACCCGCCGACCCCTGGTGTAACTCGAACTGTTTTTGGGCCTACCTTATACGGGTCTCACTCGTGGTAATGTGGTCGAAAAGTTCGTGTTTTGCTCAACCGTGTTTTCATGTGCGTGACGCCACTCTTGCAGACGCATCACACGCTCAGGACACTGCTGTCTCCGAGTGTATGAGAGCGATATTATTGTGAAAGTACTTGTCCCATTCGTTTATTTTCCGTAAGCAAGCTCAGATGGTCCTCATCCGTATATTCGTGAAGTTAACTTCACTCTTTCAGACGCATCATGCGAAGTTTCCTGGTGTTCGTTCTTCTTTCATCGGTTTGGGCGAATGTAACCATGGCGAGTTTGTTTTTGTGGACCCTTTTAAAGATGCGAACTGGTCCTCCGTCGTCGGTATGAAGGAAGGATATCGCTTGTTCGCGATTGAAACTGACGTCGGTCTTACTGAAATCGTTGCAGTAACGCATGCGGACGGTACGTATATAGCTGGAGAGAAAGTAGCGACCGTTCGTGAGGTTGAAAGTATTCCCAACGAATTGCAAAACACTCGTGCAGAGTTACAGGATATGCGTGTTGAGCTTTCGCGTGCTCTTTCTTCGTTGGCCAGCTTGAAGTCTTTGTCTTCGCACCCGCCTGTTTGCATGGACCCCGGCGGCGATAAGATTCAGCTCAACGGGGCGCACTAGTTATGTGTTTGCACACCTGGGTATTATGGCGAATCATGTCACTTCGGTCCGACGGATGCTCCAACTGCAAGTCCACCAACAAGTTCTCCGACAAATGTTATGTCTATACGGGATATGTCCCGATAGAGGCTCCCACGCTTGCAGCTGAGAGCTGGGTTAGTCGTGTTGATAATATGCAGAAGATAATAGCGAATGACGGAAGCTCTCGAGACTTTTTTTGGAACAGCCATCGCCTTATCGGAGACATCGGTGTTAGTTGGGGCACCCATTAACAACCAAACAAGATCGATGTACCTCTACAACGTCTCGTCTTCGGGTTTTGCAGGAACAACGTTCGTGCAGAAGATGCCAAAATTTATGTTTCATGTAGCACTCGATAGGTAGGCCCCTGGCCACCTAGATCTGGTTTGTCCGTCCAGGTTCCGGTACTTCGCACAAAATCCCCCGTCTGAATACGGCAGGTAAAGTCCAAGAACACCAGTCCCCCAGCTTGTGGCCGACCCGTGCAGTATCAAACCTTCAGTGGATGCAGAATCGTGGAGGTGTAGATGGTGCACAGAGGACAAACCACCAAGTTTGCATGGAAAAAAGTACTTTCGGAAGACATTGCTGTGAAAAAGTGGAATGCACCCTTTTATCATTCGAAGCATGCAGAGTGCAACGCCACTCCAAGATACATCTGCGTCGACAGTCGCAGGGCCGACGTTGGGAAGTACACGGTGAAGTCACGTGGGGCGCACAGCTACTCGTAGCAGACGCCTGGGCTTGCGATACAGTTCAGGTAGTTGCTGTCATGCTTGAGCTCTAACGTGCCCTGAGCAAAGCCTGAGCAAGGACAGCCTAATCCGGCGGCACACGCGTGCGCAAACCCTGGCCGCGGGCCTTCCGCCTGCGCAACAGCCGCCAGAGCCCCTTCTGTCACAGCTGTCTCCATATCCCGACACGTCGACAAACAGGTCACACGTCTTGACGAGCGCTTGATGCGGTGATTTTGCTCCCTTTAATATGCCAGTTGTAACACGGAACGGGAACAAACTAGCAATGTTGGCGGCAAACATAATGCGCGCTTCGCTCGATAGATGCTCGATAGATGCTTGGTTCTGTCAAGGGAGCAGAAACCAAATCCTCAAGTTGTTGGAATAGGCCGAAAGCTCAGAACTTCATCGCCGCAGTCTGCAGGATAAACTCAGCGGTTTGATGGATCTTGAGATTCTTTCGTGGTTTTTCAAGCTGTCGCCCAAGTCGCTCAAGTTCAGCAGGGTTGTCCTAACGAAATATTATACTTGGTACCAGTGAGAGAGATGTTCTTAAAATACATAACGCACATAAAATATGGTGTGCTCCTACCTTGAGCTCGAAGAATGAAGGAATTAGTCATAGTATCTGATATGCGATCGCAAGATACGCCTAGGACTGAACCATCCAAGTGCAGCGTTCGCGTAGTTTGAGAGGTTATCGCTGCTCAAGATTCAATAGCAGTTGGGCATACAACTTAAAAGTGGAACAAGAGGTGAACAGCCTGTTGCACCAGGACAGAACAGGTGGTTGAGGCAGGTAAGCACCAGGCATGTGACAAGAGCAGCCCAATATCCTGAACGAGAGTCAAACGTCGCCAGTCATGAGGGAAGGGGAGAAAATGCTGTGAAACACCAGGAGCATCATGGACAAATTCATGAGAACTGATAGATCAATTGAGCATGCTATGTTAATGGTTCGTTTGTGTTGCATAACCCTCACCTTACCCTCCAACACTCGCCTGAGACCGCCAGGCGACGGCATTATAAAACTAATAATGCATATGTTTCGCCTATCGAGTAAGGGTCTCGCGTAGGGTGGTGTGTCACGATGTATCTATATATGTTTCCAATCGTTTGTGTTTACCCCGAGAGTCTGAAATCGGACCTCGGCTACTGTGACACCGAAAGGCCATGCGATCGGGCAGTTTCTTCTAGCCTCTTCGACGTCAACGTATTTAGGGGTTTTTTTAAACCCTACATATCTCAGAAAATATGAAATACTATCTGACCATTTCATCGAATATCTGACCATTTCATATTATCTTATCATTTCATTTTATATTGCCATTTCATATTATCTTACCATTTCACAGTATACCATTTCATATTATCTTACCATTCCACATTTCTGAGATGTCCAAAACAATGGAATCAAACCAGACACAAAGGGACATAAACTGATTTCCCCTTATTTCGGATGAGTTTATGTCCCCTTATGTCTGATATTAGTCTGGGTTTATTCCATGGTTTTGGATTTCTGAGACCAGACTAGAGACTTAATCAGACTTAGTCAGACTTAATCATACTTAATCATACGTAATCCTCAAATGCATATAAATGAGTTTATGTTGATATACGCATATATCTATATATATATATACGATAAATGCACCTAATATACATTTTAAACATGTGCAACGTTATACCTATTTAAAATGTTTATACGACCGTGTCTTAAGTCGGATTAAGTCAGTTTTATGTCGGATTATGATACGGCGAGATACAACAGGCCGTGAATATATTATCAATATACAAATTAACATTGCGAAGTTGGACAGCAACGCGAGTGTAAGAAATAGCGGGTGATGAGTGCAGTCTCTGAGTGAAGATCTGCTTGAAGCCCAACGCTTCCTCATCTTATACCATACGTCTCCTATCATCATAGATAGTACCGCCATTGGGTTGTGAACCCGAGACGTAGGTTGAACGACCAGTATTGTGATAACGAATAGTTCGTTCATACTGTGCATGCGTGTTCCGCACATGCTTAAAGCCAAGATGGTTCTTGTTTGTACTTCAAGATGTATCTTGCTTTGCCATCTTCGAGTTCGACATACGAACTCTCGATGACAGGGTCATTCAAGTCTTTCCTTGAATAATGACAGATGATGTGACATTATCATCTGACGACATGTACAGTCATAGTCGACCGCACTGACGACTGTCATAATAATATATGACTCGACCGACTGTCATAATAATATATGATACGACCGACTGTCATAATAATATACGTATGGCACGACCGACTTGACATGACATGACATGGTATGACATGTCTGATAGGTATGACACGTATGACATGTATGGCACATATGGCATCGGTCATGACCCTGACAGATCTCCCCTCTTAAAAGAGTTGTGACCTCACAACGGGCATACCTTTGTATATGTCTATGATGTCTTTGTTGTTGTCGCTTCTTGCTGGTACCAGTCTTCTTACACCGATTTGAGGCGTCCCTCATGGTGTTTTTAGGTTATTGGGGGGAACTGAGTCCACTTTAGTCCCTCACCTTACAGTTCTTAGGATGTAGCCCCCTTTCTGGAAATCGTATCGTATTTCAGAGTGACGTTTCAAGGTTCAATGAATTGCGTTTCGTGATGCAGATTGACGCTGGATTACTGATTGATCCACACGTATCGTGCGTCAGAGTGACGATTCAAAGCATCCGAAGTCTACGTTACGGATTATTTGCGCTAGCCGTCGTTCTTTGCGAACGATGATCCCACGATTTAACGATTTATAATCGCACGATTCTCGGCCTTATATATATGACTGATCGACGAAAACCCTTGGGTACATGTTTCCACAGTTATATATAGTGCACCCAACCCTTCCTCCCCTCCTGAAGCTACTTTGGAGGATCATAGGCGGCAACGGGGAGCCCGATTTTTGGGGCTTGTTTTTAATGCAAACGGAGTGGCCCTGCTTAACGGGATTGGACTTATAATCCTTTACCCGGTCTGCTCAACTCCTCAATATTTGGTCCGGTACGCGCGCTTTGACGAACATCTATCGCGATGAGTGAGAATGGATTCGCCACGTACTAATGTGAAATTTCTTTAGTTATGTTTGTCAAGCACAACTTAGGATCACAACTCCGTCTACCTCAGTCGATATCTCCGGTAGCTTCGGATGACTGGCCAAGAATCCGATGACAAACCACGGCTTTGGCAAAGGTAGCATATAGCAGTTTTTATTTATCCACAGATATGATATCTCGCATGTGTGCGTATCTGTGCAAGGGTATGATTTTGAACAAGGCTCACTACACCTTTAGCAAGGAAGGATCAATTTCCCGCTTCTATGCAACATAATGATAAAACATTAAGAGCAAGGTTATTGCGAGAAAGACAGATCCGCTGTCCGGCTAAGCTCGCTAAGCATCAAACTGATAATCACATAAACAGTGTCTGGCCGAGGCTTTATGCTCTCGGAAACCCAGACAGTAAAGCAAGACTGTACTACTGTACTGTACTACTGTACAGTACAGTGCTAGGATGTCACGGACACGATACGGAAGCAGGGTCAGGCTAGGGGCTAGTCAGAGCCCATAATAACTAAGCCTAAACCCGAAGTCCAGCACACCACCCGTGGGTGTGACTACCTAGCAAAGCAGGTACAGGATAATACAGCCACGAGATAACAAACAAACACCTAACATTCACTTCGGTGGAAACCGATCACTTCTAGCTGGGTGCCGGGGTCTTGACCCGGTCATCCCACTACTGGGCTAAAGCTAATCAAGCTGCCAGGACAATCGAAGCAAACTCAGCCACTTTGAGGCTGGTCAGCATGGCTGAGTTCAGCGGTCGGGATGTAAGCACAGTTGAGTCCCGAAGCGAATTGTAAGCTGTCTGTTTCAAATTGAGCACCACCAGACCCAAGTGGGTAAGGTGGATCGACAGCAGAAAGTAAAGCAACCGAAGAACTGAAACAAGTAGAACCCCACGGCGGTTTGAGCATTGAAGAAGGAGATAAAAGAACTCCATCATCTGGCGGCCAATCACGGATACCTGCAGCACCAAGTGGTGGAATCGAAGCAAAGAGATCTCCAGTAGACCGACGGGCGGTGGCTCCGGGCTCAACCAGGCCCCTGTCACCACCGCCCACGGCAACCAGAGATGCCGTAGCGCTAGTCAGCAGAGAACAACAAAGCACGGAAGTCATCAACGCACACCGGAGAAAGCTCGGCGGAGTCCGGGGACGGCACATCGGAGCCAGACTGCCACCGGCCGCTGGGGATGCTCCCCCGTCAGAGTCATGCTCAAGAGTGCCGAAGGATTCAAAAGCCACTCGTTGCCCGCCGTCAGAGTCATTGTCAGAGCCTTGGTCATTGTCAGAGCCTTCAGAGCCAATGTCAGAAGTCTCAATCCTCATGCCAGCAAACAGCGGAGCCGGTGCAGAGTCGCCGAGCTGGAGTGACGGGACAGAGCCAGGTAAGCCGAGAGAGCCAGGGACAACCACTGGCGGGTCATGAGCCGCAGGCACACCACCAGCCACGAGTGCAGAGGGATGCCGAACCGCAGGCGGTGGCGGAATCGAGCCCCGTGCATCCGAGTGGAATGTGGCCAGACCAAACCGAGCCATGCCGTCATCGTCAGCCGCCGCATCCTGAGCGGAAGCCGCCGCATCCTGAAAGTGCCGCAGAGATGTGGGCTCAGCCGTCACAAAAGAACATGCTGACAGCTCGCACACCTCCGGGCGACCCTCCATCATGCAGAGCGACTCGAAGGCATGCTCATCCCCAGCGTCATAGAAACGCTGGAAACGAACAGCCAAGCAGTCAGTCTCATAGTCCTCAACTGCACCACAGTAGTGGGCAGACTGAGGACCGCCGTTGGGGCATTCAGCATGCCAGTGCTTCAAACCACTTTGTGCACACTCCGCATTTCTGCAGTGAGGCACGAAGGCACCGCTCTTCTTGTCAAACGAGACAGGAGGAGCGGTGCCAAGTGGCTTAACACCAGCACGATGATGCTTAGCAGCAGAGCGGGTAAGGTGCTTGCCCGCAGGCGGTGCCCCTTCCCGCTTCTGCCGCTTTAGGTCACGAATGTCCTGCTGCATGCGCTCCAGCTGCTTCTGCAGACTGGACAACGCCGCAGCCAGGTCAGACGCGCCATCGCCGAATGACAGAGCAGAGACACGGGTGTCAGAGACTTTCAGGCCGTGGCGGAACTGCTCCCGCACACGAGCCTGAATAGTCAAGAGAGACACGCCCTGCCGCTGGTCAGCTCGAGCCAAGGAATTAGCCAAGTCACGGTACAACGCCGAATTGCCGAGAGCCTTTAGAAACTGCCGCTTCACCGCGTCCTCTGGCAAGTTGTGGGAACGCTGAACGTCCCGCAACAGGCCATTGAACTCACGGATGCCACGGTCAGGATCTTCGCTGCTGGGGATGCGAACCGCCAGCAGCGACTCAAAAGAGTCAAAGGGCTCTGAGCGCTCCTGGAGCATGCGTACCACCTCAAGGGCAGCACGCTTGCCATCTCCAGGAACGTCAGACCCAGAGGCCTCAAGCCAGTCACGAGCAGGCGAGTCAGGGCGAGCCAGAAACGTCAGAGCCGAAAGCAGCAACTCGTTGCCCTCATGCCTAGCCGCAACAGTCACGTCAGTCAGGTCAAAGAGGGGAGCAAGTGCCTGCGACTGGAGCAAAAACTGCGCGCGCAACTCATGCATGACTTGTGAAAAAATGTCGACCGCGTCGGTCTCCGTTCCAGCGAAGCGTTCTGATTTGTCCCCAAGAATTTTAGTGGCAACGATCTTAGCCACTCTTCTGTCGAAATTTTCCCGAGCCAACTGCTGACACTTCTCAAGAATCTCCCTCGCAGCTGCGGTGGTCGGAGCTGGCAGCTGCGGGGTGTGCGGTGTCGCAGAGTGCTGCGCACCCACATCATCGAAAATCGTTTCTAATCTACGGACGCGAGACCGCGCCATTCTACTTGCTGTGGTAACCATGATGGAGAGACAGTGGAAAGGTTGAGCTAAGCAGGGTGGTGTTGTAAGAATTGTCACAGCGGCCAGATACCCTGTAGAAGTCTCAGCAGAACAGATCGAAAATTACAGGTCGTGAGCGGAAAAATGAGAGCGGCCAAAATGTACAACGTGTGGAGCGACCTCGCCAGGGCCAGTGGCGCACGATGCAAACAAACCCTCGTTGCGACGATACTGCCGTAAAAAAAAACAATCCGTCAACCGCCGATCTCCTGCGCAGCGAAGGCGAGCACAACGTGTGCCGCCATCACTGCCATGCTAAAAGGCCATACCGCAAGAACAATACACCACCGCCCAAGTGGGCGCTCAACCCCTCCTACGTCCTACTTAGCCGAACATGGCAACAGCAAGGCGCTGTGCCATCATCAGAATCACCGGAAAGCCGGTGCGGGCCATAACCTGCGAGGAAGACAGATACGCTGTCCGGCTAAGCTCGCTAAGCATCAAACTGATAATCACATAAACAGTGTCCGGCCGAGGCTTTATGCTCTCGGAAACCCAGACAGTGAAGCAAGACTGTACTACTGTACTGTACTACTGTACAGTACAGTGCTAGGATGTCACGGACACGATACGGAAGCAGGGTCAGGCTAGGGGCTAGTCAGAGCCCATAATAACTAAGCCTAAACCCGAAGTCCAGCAGTTATAGATGATCGACATGTATTAGTATATATTACAAGAAGTAAGGGCACGAGGCTTAATATAATGTTTAGCCTTCATAGGCAGCTATAATGTCTGCTGCATTGGTCAGCTCTGTGGCTTTGACCCAGGTGTCATGCTCAGGGCCGTAGCCTGCATATCGTACTAAATAGTATTTGACACCTCTAGTGAACTTATCCGAGAGTATGTGTGATATCTCAAACAGTGGTTGCCCTTCTTCGGTGATCATCTGTGGCAGAGGCAAAGGTGCTTGGATCGAGTCATTGTACAGCTCTAATCTGGATACAGGCTGTACCGGATGAATACGGATATCGAGGTTTCCGAAATCTAACTCGTATGCACGCCCATGGCTAAGCACTTTGGATATGATGAACGGCCCAATATATGGCTGCTTAAAGTGTCTGCCTGCCTCTGTCAAACCAGTCCATTGAATAAACTCGGTCCGTAAAAGAACTTTCTGCCCAACTGCAAACTGCCGAGGCATGTGAGTCTTATTGAATCTGGCTTGGCTAATTTCTGCTGCTCGGGAAATGTTGTCTACCGCGTTGGCATGAACAGCCGAGTACTGGTCAAAATGATCTCGAATAGCTCTTTGTATTGGAACAGGAGCTTCTGGCGGAATAGTGATTACCAGGTCATGAGGCGAAAGTGGTTGCGCCATCGAGTCGAGATAAAATGGTGAATAACCAGTTGATGCAGAAACGGTATTGTTAATTGCAAACTCCACCAAAGGCAACGTGTCCTCCCACGAATTGGCTGAAGTATCATTGCAACAACACCTGAGGATGAAAAAAATACCATCTAATCAGTTTATAAACCAGAGGATGGTGAAATCGAATCATGAATCAACAATTTGAAAAGTACCGGAGGATATCCTCGATGAAGGCATGGCTCCTCTCATTGGCAGCATTCGACTGTGGATGGTGTGATGACGTCATGGACAATCTCGTACCAGTAGATTTCCACAGTGTCTGCCAGAATGTAGAGGTGAATCTGGGGTCTCGATCTGAGATGATGTTCCTCGGAAGACCATGGAGCTTGAAGATATGCTGCATATAGATAGAAGCAGTATGCTGAGCTGTCCAGGTCATGCTGAAGGGAATGAGATGACAACGATGAGAGAATTGGCACATTACCACAAATATACTGTCGTGCCCATTAGTGGTGATAGGCAGGTCAGTGATCCAATCAAGAGATACATCTAGCCATTTTGTCTTAGGCACAGAATATCGTATATGTGCCTGACCATAAGGCTTGTGTCGCCTCGTTTTCTGGCGCTGACAAACGGGGCACTCCCGAATGTACTTGATGGCTGCCGTTGTCATTCCTGGCCAATAATACCGGCTACGCAGAAGATGAAGCATGCGATTTTTGCCTACATGACCAGAAATAGTGGCTGAGTGGCACTCATGAAGGAGAATGTGGCGAAGTTGTGTGATCTCACCGTCATCTGTGGGGACTTTAGCTGTTGGTGGAATGTACAGCTGTCTGCCATATATGGTCTTATGATAGATCAACCCCTGAATGAGCTCGAAGCTGTAGCTGCTGACTGACTGTGATGAAGTCGATGATGTCAGCTTAGCCAATATAGTCTGTGCAAATGTGTCACGATCATACTCGGATATAATGATGTCGTGTAGCTGGTGAGCTGATGAAGAAGATATAAGAGCAATGAATGTAGAATCTGTAGGTGGTATGACTGGAACCTCGGTGATGTCTATGTGTTTCAGACAATCAGTGAGTTCAAAGAGTGTAGAGATACGCGTGAGTGCGTCTGCAACCTTATTCTTCTCGCCAGCAATGTGCTCTATTCGGAAGTTGTACTCGGAGAGCTCATCCAACCACCGTGCCTGTTTGGGGCTCAGTGTGGATTTGGTCTGGAAATAAACCAGTGGCTGATGATCTGAGCGTACTATGGTCTCAGGAGCTCCTGCGAGAACAGGTGTTCCGCTCGGTGAAAACGAACTGGCTAAGCTCCCATAAACAGTCCGGCCGAGTGCTTTTATCATGCATCTCGGGAACCCGGATAATACGAAATAATGACTGACAGTACAGTACTACTGTACTGTCATCCTAGCTACTAGCGGAGTCACGGTTCCGATCAGAGACAGGTCAGGCTAGGGGCTATCAGAGCCCATAATAATAACCCTGAACCTAAAGTCCAGCACGCCACCCGGAGCTGTGACCGTAGCTAATAGGGCTAGGCAAGCGGAGCTAACTAAACAGATAACAAACAGCACTTCACTGGAAACAGATATACTTTTAGCTGGGTGCCCGGGGACTTGTCCCGGCACAACCCACCACTGCGGCTAAGGCTAATCACACCTCCAGGATTTGAAATAAACCAATATAGCCACTGTAAAGCTGGTCGGCAGAGCCGAGTTCAGCAGACGGATCCCAAGGCAGGAAAACATCCGAAGTAAGTTGAGAAGAGACATCATAAATGTTGACACCACCAGACCCAAGTGGGTCAGGCGGATCCCAGAGTGGAATGGCAAAATCATCAGACTGGTAAGTAGCCGAGGTCGATTGAGAAAAGACCCGCGGCACATCCTGCAGCGGCAATGACGAAACAGTAAGCACCGTAGGCGGGTTAAGAGAATCCAGTAGTGCTTCATGGGACCGTAGTGAATCGTAGCCGTAAGTGGCTCCGGGCTCAACCAGGCCCCTGACACCACCGCCGACCACGAGGGTCGGCATCGCCGTAGCACTGAACAGAAACGTAGCCACCATGAAAAGAGTGAGTGCAAATTCACCGATGCCAAATGGCCTGGAGCCTCTGGGGACTCCGAACCGCCGAAACGCTGCAGTCGTCGGCGGTGCGCCCCCCTCAATTTCAGTCAGGCAGACACCAGGAGGGTAGTTGGAGCCCTACCCATCATCATCGGAGTCACAGACTTCAACAGACTCAGGGTCAATGTCAAACCAGTCAGGGTGGACAGTGTTGAACGTTTTGAAAGAACTGTCAGCAGGAGCCATTGGGCCGAGAGCCAGAGAGGCAGACGGCGGCACAAAGGTGGCACGGTTGACTTCATGCAAGTCAACCGGCTCATCACGCACAGGTGCAGAGGCCCGCGGCAGCAGCCGCTTGTCAGTGGCCGGCTCAGCGACACCACCAGCAAGCGGACCGCTGACCGCAGCAAATGCAACACGGCCAATAGAAAGATGCTCATCAGGTGCAGACTCAGCAGAGGCAGCAACATCCTTGAACTGCTGCAGAGCCGTAGGCTCTGAAGCAAAGGCATGCGCAGACAGCTCACAGATTTCAGGTTGCCCCACGAGAGCACACAAGTGCTCCATGGACCCTTCATCTCCAGCGTCATAGCACCGCTGGAAACGAAGGGCAAGCACGTCGGAGTCATAAGACTCGACGGCTTGGCAGTAGGATGCCGAGATGGACAATGGGTGATTGTCCTTGTGAGGACGCTCACTGAGCCAATGCTTTGACCCAACGGCGCGGCACTTTTCGTGCCTGCACGTTGGGACAAAGGTGCCAGACCGCTTGTCAAAAGCCACCTCCGGAGAGGTGGAGTGAGCAAGCGGCTGCACTCCAGGTCGGTGGAAGCTGCGCGGAGTGTGCTTCCCATGAGGCGGCTTGGAGCCACCCTTCTTAAGGGAATCCACATCCCGCTGCAACTTGACCAACTGAGCACCGAGCCGCTCAATGGCCGAAGCCAGGCCAGTGTCAGTGGTGCAAGATGCTACAGACATGGGGCGCCCTGCAGTGCGCTTGCCCGAGAGCCGCCCGCAGCGGTACTGCTCGCGCACGCGTGCCTGCAGGGTGAGCAGACTTACAGCCGCACGCTGGTCAGCTCGAGCAAACGAGTCAACCAGCGTGGCGTAAGCCGGCCCAGACAGAGCAGAGAGGAATTGTCTCTTAACAGCGTCTTCGGGCAGCGTCGTCAGACGCTGTGCATCCCGAAGACAGCTGTTGAAGAGGCGAATCCCCGCATCAGGGTCACACTCGTCAGAGACCCTCACCTCAAGCAGCTCAGTCAAAGCATCGAACGGAGTCGACGCGTCAGCAAGCATACGCACCACCTCCAGGGTGGCGCGTTTGCCATCAGCAGGAACATCCGCGCCAGAAGCCTCTACCCAATTACGGGCAGGAGACCCTGGCGCAGTCAGCAGCAGCAGCACAGAGTACAAGAGTTCATTGGCAGCAGGCAGAACAGGGGTGTCAGCAGCAGTCAGGTCAAACAGGGGTGCGAATGCCGTCGACTGCAACGTGAAGAGCTGCTGCAGCTCGGATACCAATTGAGAAAAAATGTCCGAAGCTGATGTCTCGTCCCCACGGAATTTTGCAGCTTTGTCGCCCAGTACTTTCGTCGCTGCGGTTTTGGAACTTTGAACGTCAAATGAATCTCTGCGCAACCGGTGCACAAGGGTGGCAGCCGCAGTCGAAGCTTCCGACGCAGCCGAATCCAAATGCGGAGTCGTGGGCGTGGCTGCGTTTAACGCTCCAACATCATCAAAAATTGTTGCTAACTTACGCGCCCTAGCGCGTGTACGTGGTCTCTGCGGTGTATCCATATTCAAAATGACGGTGAGATGGGGAGCGTGGGCTAGTGTGGCGGCAGTAGTCAAATCAGTAGACGCAGCGGCCAATTCCTGCAGAAGTCTCAGCGATAAAAACAACATCAAACAGGTCATGAGCCGATTGGCTAAAAGTGGTTGCGACCCACAATACGCGGAATGCCCTCTTCACCGGCCAGGTGAAACGTAAAAAGAAGCCATAGCGAGCGACGATACTGCTGCCAAAAAATGTTCCAAACTGATCTCCACCTCAAGGAGAGGCCATACTGCGAAAAGGTCAACTACTGCCTAAGGGGGCGTCCACCCCATCTCTGTGTCAAAACTTAGCCAATCATGGCAACAGCTAGGCGCTGTGCCATCAGAATTACCGGGAAAGTGGTGACGCGCATAACCTGCGAGAACAGGTGTTCCGCTCGGTGAAAACGAACTGGCTAAGCTCCCATAAACAGTCCGGCCGAGTGCTTTTATCATGCATCTCGGGAACCCGGATAATACGAAATAATGACTGACAGTACAGTACTACTGTACTGTCATCCTAGCTACTAGCGGAGTCACGGTTCCGATCAGAGACAGGTCAGGCTAGGGGCTATCAGAGCCCATAATAATAACCCTGAACCTAAAGTCCAGCAGCTCCCAACAAGATGTGGCGAAAGAATCGGAAGCCTTCCACAATGGCAAATAACTCGATCTCAGGAATAGGCCAACGTCTCTGTGTATCGGATAGAGTGACGCTGTGATAACCACATGGCTTCATACCTTTTCCTTGTGGCTACTACCCGGTGCTTCAATACTGTTACAAGTATCGAAGCAAAACGGATGTAACCGGCATTAAACTTGGTCATATAGGTCAAACCACATCTTTGAAAATTCATTTATGACCCTTTTGAATTTCGAAAAGCATGTATACATGCCACCATCAAGTTTAAGGTGGTCTATTTTGAGCGCGCTTTCGGGGGGTAAAATGCCAGAAAATAAATTATTTTGCTCAATACTGTTACAAGTATTGAACACTATAACCCTTGAGAGACCCTCATGCGAGGCCTTGGAGGTCAAACCAACCATCATGTTTCGATATTGGATAGTATTGAAGATATCTAGCAAGTCACTTGCGTGATTGATATGAATTAGGGCCCGCGTGGTGATGGAACATGACCCACACCCGCCAGAAATCCGAAATTCGCTTTTTTGGGGGACGAAAATTATTGAATTGCCTCCGCGCGAACGTGTGACATAAGCACATAAGTCATGGTATGCCGGCCGCGAAGGCTTCTAAAATTCGATATGTATGTATACTTGGTCAGTTTAATTGCTCGTGGCCTCTCCATATGCATAGAATACAGTAATAGTGTCATTCATCTTGCCAGGTGTGGTGGCAGGTAAGCGCCCAAATATGCCATTTCCACCCGCACCCAAACCCAAACCCAAACCGGCCATAACTTCCTCGATACTTGGAACCATGTGACCTATAAAGTGTTATATCACATCCATGTAACTCAAATGCCTTACATATACGAATATACATCATGTGAATGGCGGCAACAACCAAAATTTCCAATCAGGACCGATTATAGCTCACTGCTAGACCCACTCACACGCTAAATTCAAAAAAATTTAACTTCCCTCCATAATATTACATAAATTATGGTGCAAACATCGAAACTCATTATATATTCATGGGGAAATCTCTAGCTCATGGTACTTAGCACCTACCACATCATTAATTTGACATATACATCAAGACCTCCAAATGCCAGGACACACTGAAATTATGGATTCTATGCATAATGATGATCACTATCGTTCATGTACATATTATACTGTACCATAACTATAAAACTTCGAATGTATCTGGCTAAAAAACGTTCATACGCCAATCATACAATTCCGATTTGAAGAAATAAATGTCAAGGTACAATAAAAAAGAATTCACTGGTCCTGTTGCGGTGCCTTTGCAGGGCGCCCAACCTTGCGCTTCTTCGCGGGCAGTGTGTTGCCTCCGTTGCCTCCGCATACGAGCGCCTCCTGAATAGAGTTGAGTCCTTCGTAAACTTCTGTCTTCCGTTTCCCAGTCCACGTTGTGGGCCGTTGCAGATGAGAGTGACCACACTCTTGAACTTGCAAAAGGTGCTGAAACCAGCAGGTGCGCCCGGAGAGGGGGCTGCAGACAAAAGCGCTTACTTCTTTCCCGTCGACCACCTTCAGGTGACAGCGGCCACACTTGGTTGACGTTTTGAAAGCAAGCTCACGATATTTCCCCGTTTTCTTGTCCACGACGCCTTTTTTGGACAAACAACCATGAACACCACACTGAGCTTGCACACCAGAGGGCAACGGCTGAGGAACACAAACTGTCTTTAAAACTTCAGCTACAGTAGCACCAGTGACCTCACTCTGACCAGTAGGGTCAACCGGAACGTGTCCAATACCAGCTGTGCGCTTGGGCTGAGAGTTGCTCGATCCGGTTTTCGAAACAGTGCTCTCTGGCGTTGTGGTCTGTGCAGGCTCAGCACTCCCCTTTGCAGGAGTGGGCGCGGGCTCAAAGCCGGTCTTATCCTCTGCAGTCAAAAAAGGGTTATTGAAAAGCTCGTGGCATAACTTCGACAAAAACTGTTGTTGAGGTTGCACTTTCTTGCCCGCGACCACTGCAGCCTGCACAACTTTGCCGACTGCATCACAAAACTTCCACAGGTTGAAAGCGTTCACCACAATAATCATAAGGAGCTCACCAAAATCTCTATTCTCCCAACTTTGTGTTCGCCATACATCATGCATAGCAACCGTCCCTGTACGTTGGCGGTTGTGCCCATCGATAATATGAAATATCAAACGCCAGAAAGCAACGACTACGGGTTGTGCGACTACCTTCTGGGCAATGTTCAACATGCCAGGGATGCTCGCGTTAGGAACGTGCGATCTGTAATGCCGGTCTGTGCCAGGGAGAGTGGTACCAACAGAAGAAACTAGGAGCAAAGGGACCCCGTGACGTCGTTCCCCCACCCAGTAGACTTTTTATGCTTCTGACTCATGTTGCCAGGTCCTTTATGCGCGACAGCAAAGATTGTTTTTGACGGGCGGCTAGGGAAAATGTTTACTTCACTGGGAAAACAAACGTGTTGTCCCTTCTCCTTATCCTTTAACTCAGAAAGCAAACGTTTCTTAGGAAAGAATTTGTGAGCGGTTTTCACATTTAAAATGCTGTAGATACCCCAAGAGAGAAGAAGTAGACAGGCCTTAACAGAGCCAAACCAGGAATCAGCGATCAAAATATGATCCTCGCCCGTAAAAGGCTCAAGCATCCTCAATGTGAGAGCTGTGGTTGCGCCAAAATCGGAAACATACTTCTTAGCGTTGTCTGGAATTTTGCCCTCCTGTAACTCAAACTTAAACAACACTTTACTTGCTGCACACGCCATGGTTTTTAACTCGTGACCAATAGAATCAGGCTTGCGCCCTACTTTCATCCAACCAGGCATCCGAAATCTCCCTAACCACTTGAACATGCTCTCATCAAGGCATAAGAAGGTGCCAGGTTTAAAGACCTTGCGCCAACGCTCATTGCAGGCGTCAAAAAACCGCCGTACATGATTCAAGCAGTCTGGAGTGGGGGTGCCAGGAGGTGGCCCAGAAGTGTCCGATGAATCCGCCCCAACAAAAGGGGTATCCACAGAGTAAGTTGGCAAAGAGAATACGCTTAATATGTTGTCAAAATCGTGGCGTGATAAAGAGCACAGAGGCGTGAGGTCATGGCTGGGCAGAATCTTGTCTGGGTCAGGTGTACTCCTCCAATATTCATGTCGCTGGAGACCTGGGTTGACAAGGACAAAGATCCAAACACCCAGCCAAGATCAGAAACGAGAGTACAACGCTGAGATTGCGCTTCGTCGGTTGCGTGAGAGAAACGCCTCATAGCGATTGAGCTGTCGAGCTGTCGAGCTGCAGCTTCGCAACGCAGGGGAGAAGCAACGAAAATGGGGAAGAGCAACAAAAGATATTTCAAATACCTGGGTTGACAAGCATGAAGATCCAAACACCCAGCCAAGATAAGAAAAGTCCGACGCTAAGCTTGCGCTTGCGTGACAGAAACGCCTCGCCATATCGAGAGCTGCCGGCGAGTTGCATCTTCGCTACCCAGCCTGGGAGGAGCAAGATGGGGAAGAACAACAAAAAATAATTCAAATAGCCGGTCGCCATAACCCCATTATCTAAGCCGCTGTGGTCCCACAATACGCGTGGTGGCTTGATGTCTGTGGTCCCACCATCGCGCACCCTCTGGTCGTGCGAAATCTCATCAGCTACCTGGGACCACTTGAACTTGAAAGGCGTGGTTCCAAAGCTCGGAATCTCGCACGCATCCTCGCCCTCACAGTCTGTCGCAAGCTCAGGTGCACTTTCCAGCTCCTCCTCTGCGTCCTCATACTCGTCTTCTTCCAACTCGTCAATGTCACCGTCGAGACTTTCAGGGTCAACAACCAAGGTGGTTGCCTCACTACAGGTAGGTGCACCAGAAGAAGGATGATCGCGGGCGGTAGGAACTTCAGGAAACTCCCCAACCAGCCAAGTTTTCAACCACGGTAGCCCTACGTGCGGAAGAGCGTCGTCAGATTTCTTCAGCTCAGCGTCGTCGACTGTCTCGTCGCCATCCTCGTAGGTTATTTGCCAACGATTTGTGGCTGCACCACCGCTACCTTGTATGTACTTAGTAACACTACCAGGAAAATATTCGGGAATTCCAAGGTTTTTTCGAACGTTCGGGCGGTTCCACTCGGCGTTAAAACTGCCAGCGAGTACTTGGACTGCTCGGCCGAGCAGAGCCTCCGCGTAGAAGGACCGAGCAGTAACTTGTCGTCGTTCAGAAGGCATGTCGCTACGAACCGAAGGAATAGGGTACGTAGGGTTTTCAATTGGCAATGGGGTCTCCCCCTATCAATAAATCACGACCATAATAGTGTCGAGGGGCATGGGAGAAAGAAGAGCGAGGTTGACTGTTGTTCAATGCAGACAAGACGAGGTGTTTCTGGTTTGTGAGCGAAGCTGATGAAATATGGTCTATCGCTTGTAAACCTTAATTTACCCTTGGATCAAATTAGGTTTTACACATGGCATAGTGGATGCATTTCCACCTAAATGGGACCAATTACCCGATGCCGACGAGCCCCATGACCTAAACATGATTGTGTATGATGTATACCTTCAATTTGAATGCTCACGCGCGTGATTCGGTGGTGTGGTGGGTTTCAAAAAAATTATTGAAAATATCATGCCAATTGACAGACCTTTGTAAATTGGGGAATCAAGAAAATCGCTACCCCTATGGCATTATGCATCCATTCAGAAGCCTACAAGTGGAATATCGACCAATGGCGCATATGGTAACTAAATTTAGGTCATAATTGTGCCCGGATATGCGGGGTAGCACCAATGGACCACCGGGGGTGCCTGAAAAAAATTATTGAAATTCAATACTTGTGACAGTATTAAATACGATTTCAATACTGTCACAAGTATCGGCGGGCAGTAGCCACTTGATCCTGGAGTATCACTTGACCAATGTGTGTGCCTGATCCATCGACCTCCATAATAGATTGCAGTTTCTGATCTGGGAGCTGCAATACTGGAGCGTTACAGATGGCACTTTTGAGATTATCAAATGCCTGTTGCTGCTCAGATTCCCAGACAAACTCTGCATTATCTTTAAGGAGACGATTGAGCGGCTCGGCAACTTTGGAGAACTTTGGTATGAATCTCCTAAATTGACCGACCATGCCCAAGAATGACCGAAGGGATGACTTGCCATCTTTAGCCATACGGCGTAGAGGCTGTTTTCCAACGGTAGGACCATAAGACACTGGAGGCTGAATTGCCATAACTGCTCGGATTCTGTCTTCGATGATGGACAAGCCTGCTTCAGAGATGTGATGTCCGATGAAGTCTATAGATCTGACGAACAACTCCACCTTGGAAGGCCTGATGAAGAACTGGTGTTCTCTGCAACGCTGGAGAAACTGTCGGACATGACTCACGTGGCTGTCAAAATCCGGACTGTATACGATAGTATCGTCCATGAAAATGACAAGGAACCGATCGATGAAGTCGAAGAATGCCCGATTTCCTACACGTAGAGCTGTTGCAGGAGCATTGGTCAATCCGAAAGGCATGACTGTCCACTCATAGGAACCGTATCTGGTGCGAATAGCTGTTTTGTGAATGTCATCTGGATGTATAGGGATCTGATGGAAAAACTGATTGAAGTCAAATCTGCTAAACCATCGTGCGCCTTTCAGCTGTTCAAGAAGGGTGTCGTGAGGTGGCAATGGATACGTGTCCTTAATTGTGATGTTATTAAGGGCTCGATAATCACAGCACATCCTCCACTTCCCACCTGGCTTAGGAGCGAAAATGATAGGACATCCATATGGAGATGATGACGGACGAAGGATACCCAAGTCGACATATTTGATGATCTGTCGTTTGAGTTCTTCCATCATGGGAACTGGGATAGTACGTACTGGCTGCGATGGTGGTTTGTGCCCAGGTTCAATGTCGATTCTATGATAACCACCTTCAAACCGTTCTGGCCTATGACCAGTTGGAAGATCCTCCTGGAATATGTCTGAAAAGTCTTCTCTCACTTGATCACGTGCTGCTGTGACCTCGGGGTCTTCCATAGTGGTGTCTGTGTCTGATGCTGTAAAGACCAGTTCACCGTCGACCTCTGAGAGAAAGAAGAGATAAGCTACGGCTTCTTCAGCCGAACCACTGGATCGAATGCGACGAAGGTGCTTTCTCATGGTGGTGGCGCTGACCAATTCCATTTCAGGAAGGTCATCTGAGTCTGGAGTCTGCTCAACTCTGGACAATACTGTGCGAATACTGGAGCCTGATGAATGCTTCCTAGTGATCGTCAGATTTTTGGTCTGAAAGTCAATGTGTGGATTCCTCCTCTCCAACCAATCTTGACCCAGAATGACAGTGAATGGTTTCATGTCAATGATGTAGAAATCTTCTGCATCCTTATACTTGCCCAGAGAAAATGTAGCCTTGGGAAGATAGGATGTGCATGGTAGTTGGCTTCCTCCAGCCAATCCCACTGAAAATGATGAAGAATCTGTGGGTGCTATACCAAGCTGAGCAGCAAACTGTCTGTCGATGAAAGACGATGTGGCTCCTGGATCTACCAAAATGTGAGTACTCTGTCCATATACTTTCCCTTTGTACAACAACAGCTTCTTCTGTGATTTCAGCTGTGCTGTTTGAGACTGCATCTGTGCGATGTGTTCTGAGGGATTGTCCATCTGCTGAAACTGCAATGTCAGACTGGAAAGGACTTCTTCTGAGATACTCTCAACCCGGCCACTTGCTTCAGTGGCATCTTCAGGCTGATCTACCCTCGGGGTGCTCTCAACACCGGTACCTGCGCAGTACCCTGAGAGTTTCCCTGAGGAGCTGGAGCTGAAGCTGGAACTGGAGCTGGAGTTGCAACTGCTGCATTGATGCTGTGCTGACTCTTCAGTTCCTTGACCAAGGTGTTGATCGTATTGATGAGTTTGCCAGACCCATCCTTAGCACCCTGATTCTGCTGCTGCTGTCTCCGATTCTGGAAAGGACTCTGAGCTGGTGGCTTACCCTTGATCTCCTTTCCATCATTGGTCCTGGTGGCAAAACAATCCTTCTCGATGTGACCAACACGACCACAACGATTGCAAGTCTTATCATTCTGTGATTTTCCTTTTCCTTTTCCCTTGCCTTTTCCACCTTTTCCCTTGTTCCGATTCTGATTGGAGTTCTGGCTGCCACTCTGATTCTGATTCCGATTTCTGTTGAATCTGTCATATGGCTTCCGGCCACGTCCTCTGTCCTTTTCCTTCTTGGCTGGACCTCCAGATGACTGCTCCTTCTGACCCCGATAATGAAGGGTTTCTGATTGCTTTGAGTGAATGACGTAGTTCAAATCAAGCAATATCTGTGTAGTTTCTTGCCACGACAGATTGTTCCTTTGCTCTTCTGTCAGGAATCTGAGTTAGAACTGTCTTCGGAGATCTGGATCCATACTGGTGACGAATCTGTCCTTTATTAGCACATCATTCAAATCAACTGCTGCTAGAGAAGCCAGTGATGTAAATGTGCGCAAATAATCTGCAAAGGTTTGGGTTCCTTGAGTCAGTGCCATAAGGTGTTTCTTGGGTACTGATCTCTTATGAGGATTACCAAATTGTCTGAGGAATGTCTGTCTGACCATCTCATAGGTGGTATATGGCTGTTTTGCCAAGACCTGAAAATAGTGTCTGTCGTTATTCTGTATGAGAGTCAGAAACACTGTAATCAAGTCCTTATCATTGACGCCTGGATAGGTGAACTGAAAATATCTGTCCACCGTGTCCAACCAGACTTCTGCGTCCTGTCCTGATTTGAATTCCCTAGGTGGTGTCATTTTCACCTTTGGGACCAAACTAGGTGGAGCTGGTGCTGGTACTGAATCTGCATCTGGATCTACAAAAACCATCGGAGGACTATCTTCAGTGTACTCGGTTTCTGGTGCCTGAGGCTCATTGGCAGGATCCTTGTATCGGCTCATATCAGGCTTCATGCGACTGATGTTGTCATAGTAGCCTATGTGGTCATATCCGGTTAGTGTATCGGCATAACCAGCGATCCACTTCGGGATTTTAAACCGACTGTATGCATCGTATGAACCGAGGATGTCGAAAAACCATGTAGAATGATCTGGGTTGATATCAGGAATCTCATGCTCTTCCTCTTCGATTGTAACCATCTAAAAACAAAACACAGCACAAAAATACCTTCAGCTAGTCGTCTAACTGAGTGTGTGTGATTTATATGTTATATATGGTATATCGGTATGTTTACATACATGTAGTACATTCGTACATAATAATGAGGTAAGTATATATATATATATATATCCACCTTCTTCCCCCCTCAAGGAAGCGTGTGATATAAGGCAGTTGTCAATTGCCTTTACCTCATAAATAGCATGCATTCCATATAGGAAGCATCTGTTACAGTTCTTGGGTTGTTGCCCGATATATAATCATGTCTGTGTCGAAAACAGCATGATATGTTAATGCCAAACACGAAGTTTATCGAAATTATAGTAGCATTTTAGGGCATGTCAGGTTACAACGGCCCATATACCCAATAATATGATTAGGGTGTTACATGGTATCAGTAACCCTAAAATAGGTAAAAAATAAGCAGTATAAATATTTTGCAAATGTTTTTAAGCAAAACTGCTTTTGATACCAAACTGAATGTTAAAGGGTGTTCAGAAGGTACGTTACACCCCCTGACACACACATTCAGATGTTAGGGTGTTACACGTGTTATGTCATTCAGGGATTGTTATTTGATAGCTAAATATTCGTTATAGCAAAAAAAATCAATCCCAAATTTTCAAAAGATTACACGTAGAACATTTTGACCGATTTATTGTTACAGCCAATATGTACACCCCTACATATTCCACACCTATTATCTAGGGTGTTACACGAGATATGACATGTGTCATTATGATTTCCTCATACCTTAATAGGTATAAAATCATAATATCAAATAAAACAAGGTCCAATTTTCAATTTTCAAATTAATCGCCAAAGAATTTTACCGATTTTGGCCATTTTTCAACATATATATATATATGTTGATATATGTACATATCTCTGTGTGTGTGGAATGTAAAGTACAGAATCACTGCAATAAACTTTACTTTTGCACATGACAAATTTCATGGCAAATAAGTAAATTATGTTGTATATCAACATCTATGGTTGACAGCATTTCTGGGTTTTACTGATTTAAACCCATGGCAGTAAATGTACATTCTGATGATATATAGAGTTATCAACTTAAGTGGGAACATCCATTTAGGAACATCCACTTTAGTGATATTTGTCAATCTATGATCTGTTCTGAGCATAGGTTTGTGCTCTAAGATTTATCAAAATGATATTTCTTATTTAGAACATATCTGGACATTGCTTGATATAATCACAGCAATCTGACACAACACATTTGTATGTGTGTGCTGTCCTCAATACTATTATCAGATGTCATGTAGATACTGATCTGAGAGTTACATGCATTTGAACTGATCAAATCTGAATCAATTATCATTATGCAATGTAGTTTTTGATGTTGCTCCAGCGATGATATGTGGAATGACGAGTGGACTGCACCCAACAGTTACCAGCTGTTGCATGGGTGCAGTATCTTGCCTTCGGGTCTGGAGATAACTCCATCCAGTATGGCTGCGGGGTAAAATTCCTCGGGTATTACCGGTATTGGTAATACCGGTATTTTACCCGGTATTACCCGACCCCATTTCAAATTACCCGGTAATGTCGCACCTAGGAATCCTCATGCTAGGTTTCGCGCCCAGGGACTTGCGGACGATCTTGTAACACAACTGGCATCTGGGTTCAACAGATACCGGCAGACGCCACGTATTGTTGAACCCAGACTGGCACCAATACGAGACGAATACGAATATGCGATCGTGTGTGGTGGCAATTTTGGCGTGCCTGATTGGTGTTTCTGGGCGGTTTTCATATCGCACACACCTAAAATGACATCGTGAATGGCAGCCGTCCTCGTGCTCGTCACAAACAAGAAGCATACATACAAGGTGGTAATGCGGTGGTTCAAGCCATAGTTTGTAGATCATCGAAACGAGGTGTTGCGCTGCAATGGCATCTACATCCACGGATGATCCTCCTGTGGCCATGGCCCAGCCGAATGATGACGAGGAAGAGCGGACCGAAATGTGGGAGGGACAAGCCGTGCCATTTCCAGTGTTCAAGGCCCTGTCGACTGCGTATCGTGGGCAACATATTGGACCTGAGGGATTGAAGGTTCTGAACGTGTTCAATGACAAAGCCGTCTTTACGCGAAGCATCGGGACTCCCAATTTGAAGCACGTTAGGACTACGCTGACGTGCAAGTATGACCAGTCGTGGACAATTGATGCTGGTTACTGCCTAATAAACCCTGGTAAGCTTTTGCCGAAGGTCTTAGCTTTGTTGCAAGGCAAGGATCTGCAACACGTACACGTTCTCATGAAGTGGGAAGGTACAGGCTGGCAGGTGGACAAAGTCGTGAGGTTTGATGCCAGACGTAAGAGGCATAATTACGATATTTTGTGGAATGAGGGTGTTCGTGGATCCATGCTATCACTCGATAAATATGTACAGGATATCTCGGATGAACACAGTATAGGGCAATGGTTGTACTTGCGCCGAGAGGTTTAGTAGTGTAATTTTCCGGATATGTAACTTTTAGCTCGTTTTTCGTTATGCGCGGCGGGTAATCGATATTACATTTTGCACAAGTAATCGATATTTCGAATGATGCGATTTAAGTATGCATCTGTTATCATCGGAAATGTTATTGTCGAATATGCATGTAATCTGATTGCAGTGTACTTATGTATACATATTTCGATATATGGATTTGGTCGTCAGTAAGTAACTCAAAGCAGAAATACTGTGCCATTTTAACGTCTTCACGAATGCATATTGCATGTGGGACATTGTTATCATATACACTGTCAAATATATGCATTGTTACAATTGGATAATGACATGTTGTTGGCAATGTGATAATGATTTGCCACAGCCTGGAGTGGTAATACTCCGATAATACCGCCTCGGGTAATACCGGTATTTTACCCGGTATTACCACACCCTGTTTTACATTACCCGGTAATAGCGCAGCCATACCATCCAGCCCTACAGCATGTTGATTTATCTGTTCCCATATCTATCACAATCGCTGACACTTTCCACGCACATGTGTTTGGAAAGTGGTATCTACATTATCATATACATGATAGATATTTAAGTTAATCAATTCACTTTGAATCAGTGAATATTAATACATACAATGCAATGTGTGTGCATGCATGCAGTGCTTACTGATTAGCACTTTTTTGTCAGTGTGGGTGTGTGTGTGTGTGTGTGTGTTCACTTCTACACACTTTGCAGTAAGATAACTTATGGACATTACAACATTTCCAGACAGTTCATCATGCAGGATTATCAGCATACCATGCACTGAATACATCTAGCATGATATATTAAGTTTAGGAGTAATTGTAATTCCAAAATAATCTCATTTACAAAATGAGTTGCTGGGTATATTTCACATACAGCTCCGGTGAGTATCCTTTCAGTAATCCACAGTAGAACAATATGTTGTCCGAGGAGTATCTCGACTCCACCGGGTCATATTGAGCTAATTACTGTGTTAAGATTGCTGAACAGGCACCTTATACTGTATGGGTTCTAATATAGTTAGCATGCACTGCAAATGAATGCTTTGTGCACATCTATTCCAACTGTTACCGTGATCAAGTTGGATCATATAGAACATCTGTTATCCCAATGCATGCACAACTTACAGTGTGGCAGTCATTCAGTATAAGATGTACATATACTCAGATGCTGCAAGTAATATGTGCTGTAAGTTAGTGTATACATCCATGGGGATGTGTTTGAGTTTGTATTAACGCCATGGGTCGGTCGGCATCGAACTTCCGCTGTGGAGGTGGGGTGGCCTGAGGGGTTGCCCACAGGGGGGTGTGGGATTTAAGGCCGGCGAATGGGTGCCAACACATGGCCAAAAAGGCAAGCACGGAGAAGGGAGGGGGAGTTTAGTACGAAACCTTCAAAGAAGGGGGGGTAAGGGGGTATGGAAGGGGGCCCAATATAGGGGGGGTTAGGTGTCAGAAAGCGCATTTTTGCACGATTGGATACACAGCGACCTCCCAATTCCATAAACAGTGAGGGCTGTGTGCGTACATGCCAAACACATGGCCACAAAGGCAAGCACGGAGAAGGGAGGGGGAGTTTAGTACGAAAGGGGGGGGTAAGGGGGTATGGAAGGGGGCCCAATATCCATATGCAGCTCCACACGCCATATATGGCGTGTAGGTCCCCCCTTGCGCTTTTCGGGCGGTGGAAGGCGCTCCATGGACAAGGCAGAGGAAGACACGTTAGGGGGAGCTTAAATACCCCCAAAGGAAGAATTTTTGGTGGTGGGGTCGGGGTGTAACACGCGCAATTTGAGTTATACGAATGGATGCAATGGGGCCAATAAAAATGTCATCAACACATAGTAGGTTCAATGCAAGCTACCTTAGAGCGAGTGGGATTAACGGGATGGGGTCATGGGTGGTAATATACATCCATGGGGGTGTGTTTGAGTTTGTATTAACGCCATGGGTCGGTTGGCATCGAACTCCTGCTGTGGAGGTGGGGTGGCCTGAGGGGTTGGCCACAGGGGGGTGTGGGATTTAAGGCTGAGCGCTGAGTGGGAGGGTGGCGTGGGGCGGTTGGGTTAGGGATGAGCGGGAATGGCGGGATGGGGTCGTGGGTGGTAATATACATCCACGGGGGTGTGTTTGAGTTTGTATTAACGCCATGGGTCGGTTGGCATCGAACTTCCGCTGTGGAGGTGGGGTGGCCTGAGGGGTTGCCCACAGGGGGGTGTGGGATTTAAGGCTGAGCGCTGAGTGGGAGGGTGGCGTGGGGCGGTTGGGTTAGGGATGAGCGGGAATGGCGGGATGGGGTCGTGGGTGGTAATATACATCCATGGGGTGTGTTTGAGTTTGTATTAACGCCATGGGTCGGTTGGCATCGAACTTCCGCTGTGGAGGTGGGGTGGCCTGAGGGGTTGGCCACAGGGGGGTGTGGGATTTAAGGCTGAGCGCTGAGTGGGAGGGTGGCGTGGGGCGGTTGGGTTAGGGATGAGCGGGAATGGCGGGATGGGGTCGTGGGTGGTAATATACATCCACGGGGGTGTGTTTGAGTTTGATTAACGCCATGGGTCGGTTGGCATCGAACTCCTGCTGTGGAGGTGGGGTGGCCTGAGGGGTTGGCCACAGGGGGGTGTGGGATTTAAGGCTGAGCGCTGAGTGGGAGGGTGGCGTGGGGCGGTTGGGTTAGGGATGAGCGGGAATGGCGGGATGGGGCCGTGGGTGGTAATATACATCCATGGGGATGTGTTTGAGTTTGTATTCGTAGGGCAGGGGCAATGGCATCTTGCAACGCCTCACGAGTTTGTGGGGGATATGGTGTCAACAGATTGACTTGGAAGTGTGTTGAGCCCTGCGCGGCCAAAAAGAATGTTGAGCCCCGCGCGTTAAACGTAGTCGCACGATGTAGATTCGGTGGGTTTAAATGGTGCGACGTGTTTGTATATTTTGGCTCGTGTTGTAGTACGGTGGTGTGTACCTGCCATGCATTGACTCGGTCCTGAATAGGTTGACACATGCGTTGGGTGGGAGCGTGGGGTGGGCAAGATTATTCCCCTTGGGGAAGCCCACGCCCTTGTTAGCAATATCGTCCCTAAATTAAAACCTTGGCAGCCTGAATTCGCAACACCAACACAAATTCTTCGAGATCACTCCTAACCCAATGTGTACATGTAAGGAAATTGGAAATGGGGTCCCCAGGAGGCCCCTATGTCGCCTTGAGCCATCACAATCTTCGACGATGGTTCCAAAAATCAACCGGAGCAGCATAGGGATAGTTTGGCATTTTGGAGAACCAATTTTCATGTTGGGAATCCGATATTTGATGTCCCGGTGTGTCCATTATGCGGGATTTTAAGCTTAATCGGAAAATTTAGGTCGAAAATCGAGTAAAACGCCGGCCCGATATATGCAATTTTAGCGATTTCGACAATTGCAAAATAATGAATCTAACACCATATAATGGGGCGCATTGACGACATTTTCCTGTTCCATAAACTAAACCAATGTGATTGCACTTTTTACCGCGAGTTTGCCGCAACTCTCACGATATCTACAAAATTTCCAGTACAAATCCATCCCAACTGAGTCCCGCAGTAAATGCAAATCGAGCAAATAACCGTCACGAACGGTGTCATCTTACAACACATACTAATATGGTAAACAACTTCGTTACCGAGAAGCTTCACCCGCTATCGGCCAAATCACGGCACGAGTCGCACATTGACCAATATTGTACGGGCATGCGATGTGATGGCGCGCAATAGTACAATAATGCATTGTGAGAATGATGGTGAACATAGTTTACAAATTATGTTGTGACAGTCCGTTCCGGAGCACTGTGTAGTGATGAGTAGCGGGCTATAGCTGAAGTTCGATTTCCCCTTAGGTTAATGTCATATTCATCCAACGGATCATGGATCCTCGCATTTTGTGGCTCCACCCTTGCGTAACGAGCTGCTTCAATACAGATTGTTTGCGGATCGTTGGGCAGCTGGATGGCGATTTAATATCCCACCGAGAAGGGACAGCACGGATCCTTGGGTACGCTGGATCGACTGGAGACGGTGCCTAATGATATGTCTAGATGCCTAATAGCCGTTTATCAAGACAAATCCAACCAGGTTTTGTGGACATTCATCTCAGCTGGATCTGGACATCGGAAAATGTTTGAACCCAGCTCCGTTGTTGACAACACTGGTATTGTCCACCTTCACCGGGTCCGAGGGTCAGGCGCAGGCGGAGTCGCTGCTGTAGGTGAATTTAACACCTCATCATCTCTAAGTCGGATAGCCGAGCCAACGTCGAAATCTTTGCATCATTGTGTGCGCACTCGTGTGTGTTGCCACAGTTGAAGGCATAATGGCTAATGCGGGCAGCGCAGGTGGTGCAGGCCGCCTGAGAAACAGTACGCGCTGTTGGATAGGTAGTGGGGGGGGAGGCAGCGGGGATGCAGGGGGCGGAGGTGGTGTTGGAGGAGGTGGTGGGGGAGTGGGGGAGGCAGTGGGGGCGGTAGGGGACTTATGGGGAGGAAGTGGCGGAGCAGGTGGTAGTGGAATACGCAGATTAGGTGCAATAAATACAGTATGCATGCACACCAGCGCCACACTGAGCGGTGCCATAAGGTACACCATTCGCTGCGGCTTGCGAATGTGCATAGCGGCAAAGCGCCGTTGATGACACATCATTTTATTAGTGTGGGCGCCAGTAGTCTTACCAACCCCCACTTGTCGATGTATATTTTGTTCAGTCCAGTGGAAGGTCGAATGATCTCAGATGTCTACGCACATATTTTGGTTTTGCACATACAATCGCTCCTGCCATTCTCCGCGTAGTGTATGTGTGTGAGTGCAATACCTACATTCACATGTTTATCGTATATCTGATAAATCTAAAACAAAATACAATGAAGTATCGATGCGACATGTTATTTGCATTGAATGAACATGCATGGCGACACTTCGGGACACACTTCCCTGCAATGATATGTGTATCACTATAAAAACACGATGTTAAACCGATGCCACCCACCTGAGGCTGTTGGCGCCGCGTCTGTAACATGTCAAGGTATTGTTTACGCGAAGGCGGATTTACACAAAAGTTCCGAAAACATTTTAATTCGATAAACGGTTTCCTTAAACCATTATAAACGTGTTGCGCACTTCAGGGATCAAATTGACCCAGTTTTAGAAAAGTTGTGGTCGATACCATTCATTTTCCACCCATACTTAACCATACTTAAGCGCAAACTTAAAACGATTATATCTCGCGATCTAGAAAGTCAGAGGTTTTGTGTAAATCCGCCCTCGCGTAAACAATACCTTGATGTGCTCGTTTGCGTGAGGGTGAGGGTGAGGGTGAGGGTGAGGGTGAGGGTGAGGGTGAGGGTGAGGGTGAGGGTGGGGGTGCAGTGAGGTGAGGGTGAGGGTGCGGGTGCGGGTGCGGGTGGTGAGGAGGTGGGGGCTTTGGGGGAGGAGGTGAGGGGCGGTGCGGGAGGTGGGGGCAATGGGGGGGGCAATGGGGGTGGAGGTAACGGCGGGAGGCGGTGGACTTGGTGGCAGTGGTGGGGGTGGAGGTGGTGGAGGTGGGGGACAAGGTGGAGGTGGGGAGATGGTGGTGGAGGCGGTGGCGGTGGCGGTGACGGTGGCGGGCGGAGGTGGTGGTGGAGGTGGTGGAGGAGGCCATGCGTAAAAAGAGCTTTACCGAGGGAAACCCTCTACTGAGGGTAGTCCTCAAGGGCCCTGCCGTGAAGCCCGAAGGCCTGTGCGCTGTGCAACGCCACCATGATCCTCTGCCCCCAATAAGACTCGAATGTCGGTGTAGACCACGTCGCCGAAGCCATCTCCGGCCCCAACCGATCCTGCCTCCTGCGAGCGCAGTCCCGCAAGAGCTGCTTGGCCTGCTCCCCCAATCCACCAAAGGCCTCCATGGCAAAAGCCACCAACCTGTGCGGACTGATATCACCGTACGTGTAAGCCTTCTGCCGCTCAAGCGCCGCTGCAGTGTGCAACGGAACGCGAGCTGCCCCATCCACATGTGTTTGGGCACAAGGAAAGCCGATCGCAACATCGATGACCAGGTGTCTCCCCCGCCCATCAAAGTTGAGCACCGTGATGTCCGGCCTCCAATGCGGGGAATAGCTCCTGTGATAGACGTGGGTGCGCTTCACCGAAGCCGGGTCAAACACCTTGCGCAGCATCTCATAAAGAACATCTTGGACTGCATCATGCCGGTAGGTGAACATCCCCCGTCTGTTGCAAGCCAAGTAATGGTACCCAAAGTCGTCCACAACCTCACCACACGCACAGCTACCCGTGCCAACAGCCGAGACCTCCCGAACCAGGGGAATCGAAGCCCCAAGCTGAAGACACAACGCGATGACTGCAGCAGTGGGCCGCATGCGGAATCCACCATCATGAGGGAGAGCATTGAGGTGTGCCGTAGCACCATCTCGGGAGAGGCTGAGCAACCGGGCCCGGACAGAGGTGTTCGCCCCTTCAAACAAGCGCAGCCAGTCGGAACCATGTTGATAATTGGTTAGCTCCTTCTGACGCGTTGGCTGACTTGAGCCGAATCCCCCCCAAACCGGCGCCTCCTCCGGCACCTTCAAGCTCTCCGGCACGGGATGCCCCGCACCCAAAGCCTCCACCACTCGAGCCCGCGCACCTCGCACGTCCCCCATCGCCGCAACCATACCCGCCGCCAATGGATGCTCTCCGACCTCTGAATCCTCCGGGGCACCAAGGTGTGGCAACATATCCCTCACCGCCGGGAACAAGACCACCATTCGCCCCCACACCTGGGCCCATGACCCAAGCCACCCAGCCGGGGCCAGGCGTTGCGCCGAAGAGAGACCAAGCCCTCCCCACCGGGTAGGCAACTGGCTGAGGGCAACCGCTTCCTCTCCCAGCGGGTAAGGGCTCCCCGCCACCTCCTGAAGGCACTCCTGGATCCCATTATCGTGGGCCAGGGCCCCCCGCACAAGCAGGTGGGGCGGGACCCCCCGGACCAGGTGCATGAAGCGCGGATGAGCACAGAACCTCAAGAGAAGGAGCTGCACCTGAGGATCATCCAGACGGGCAAGCTTAGGGAGGACGGCCCCGGCCGCAAAAGCCATCTCGACACACTTGTCGGCGACCCATCGGTCAGACCCCACCGGTATGCCCAGCACCTTGACCCCGTCCAAGGGAGTCACCGACCCCGGCATTGGCGCCCCACCACCGTCCACCACGTCCGCAAATTCCGGGCAAGCACCGGCAGGGCTGTACACCGTGCTCTTCGAGACATTCAGCTCAAGCCCCGCAGCCCTCAATAGAGGGACAATGGTGCCATACGCCGCCCGGGCCTTATCCGGCGGCCCTATGATGTGAATGTCATCGAGGTACGCCATGATGAAAACGTCCGGGTGCTCGTCCAGAGTGGCCTGGAGGGCCGGCTGCAAAGCAACAGCAGTGAAGAAGGGGCCCAACGGGTCACCTTGCTGGGCACCCTCTGCCGACTCCACCCATCTGAACCTCCCATCAGCCCCCTGCCACCCAAGGCGAGCCCGATGTCTGAAGCTGCTCTCCGCCATACCCAAAAGCTCCGGGAAGTTGTCGCTGACCTCCTTGTAGATCACGCTGCGCTTAACCGTGTTGAAGGCGTTCTTACAGTCAAGTGCCAAGTCACACCACGAGGGGTCCGCCCCAAGCAACGCCTGAACCGTGTGCACGCACACCTCCGCCCCACCTGGCACCCCCACTCCAAGCTGAGCCGCCGAAGAGGCAGCCCCCTCTCGGGGCGGCGGGCTGAAGTAGGTAGCCCATCTCGTCCGCATCTGTCTGCAAACCACCTTGCCCGCAAGCCTCCGCAACGATTCACCGCACGCAATCGGGCGCACCCCACCGCCAGGTTTCAGAAGAGCCACCAGCCTCGCACCCATGATCCATGGCAGCACACCCGCCGGCACTCTGTCCCCCACAAACTGCTCGCAGGCATGCTTAATGGCAGGCAATCCATCACCCCCGCCGAAGATGACCCCGATGTGCTCGAACCTCAACTGGGAGCAGCCCGGCCCAGAGGCCACTGGAAGACGCCTGCACTCAGCCTCGACTGCCGCCTCCTCAAGCTCCAACGGGGCAGCCTGCACTCTGCCGGGAAGGCCGTCCCCAGCCGGGTGAAGGTCCCTAAGTGCCTCCAATGTCTCCTCAACGAGGGGAGCAAGGGCACCAGGGTCAAGCCGCCGGACCGCCTTCGAGAGCTGTCCCTCCTTCACCAAGCTCACCACATCAGCAAAGGCCCGCTCCTCCGAAGCCCGCCCTGGCCAGGCCGGAGCTGAAGGAACCGACACCCGGTACAGCTCTTCCCAATCGCCTGCAAGAAAGCGCCTGACCCGCTCGCGCACCACCTCCGCAGGGAGGGACTTCTTCCTGGCCTCAGGAATCGAGCCAAGCAGCAACCGCGGAGCAAGACCGAGAAGGCGCCAGAAGTCCTCATCACCACTACCGAGGCTTCGCATCACCCACCGCATGGCCTCTGCGAACTGGTTCCTCGCCCGCTTGGGAACATGCCTAGCCGTGGTCAGGGGGCAGGCAAACACCTCCGCCAGGTCCAGCCCACGCAGCCATTCCCACGAGGCGTCCGGAACGACCGGGTCAGCCGGGACCTCAGCCCCCTGCCGTCTGCCACGAGAGGCTCCAGGTGTCCCACCAACCCGACTAGCCACTCCTGGCCCCGCCTCCCCACCCGCACCCTCGCCTGCCTCCACCACCGAGGAGCACGTCGAGTAGTGGGAGGTGAGGGGCGCACCACTGGCGTAGGCAACCTCACACCTCGGGCAGGCCGCACACCCAAAGGCCGAAAGGTCCGTCAACGCATAGTCATCAGGCTCGTGGTGCTGCCGCAGGTGACGGGACATCCGCGTCGGGTTGGGGCTCACTCGGGCAGTACAGACCGGGCACCGGAAAGCAGGCTCATCCTCACCCGGAGGCGGGTCACCGTCATACTCCGCAGCTCTCCGCCTTCCCGCACGCCGCGGAGCAACAACGACAGGAACTGGGGACACCACACCCAAAGGCCGTCCAGGAATGCCGCCACCGCCCCCGCCTGCGCCAATAACAGCCGCACCCTCTCCCACCACCTCTGGCCCCCAGCCAGTCCGCGCCGCCCGCCTAGCAGCCAAGCCCGCCTGTGCCGCTCTGTTGGACCTCATCGCCTCCCCCGGTGAAGCCCTACACAACCCACAAGAGTCACGCTGCACCAGCCACCTCGCGCCACAGATCTGATGAGTGCAGGGACGCCTACAGCACGGCCACCTCACCGCACCCTGCCCCGGCTCCCAATCCTGACCGCAAATGTAGCACTCATCCCCAAGCTCCTCCGGTTCCTGCACCTGAAAAGCCGTGAGGGCGGTCGCCGCTTCACTCGCACTCAAGCCACTCGGCGCCAGAGCCAGCTCCTCAACCACAACGTCACGCTCAGGCAGCGGGCCGTGGACGTCATCACCAAGCTGTGCCCGGGCCTCCTGCATGGCATCCCACGCCGCCCGCAAGGTCATTGACACCGTAGCACCCTGGACGAGCCCATCGCCGAGGTCAAATTCATCCTCGCCCACCATCATAGCGAGGTGCCACCGCCCCTCATGCAGCCTCACCACCTCAGGGGGACGCAGGTGCTGACCGACCCCGTCAACCTCATCAGCAGTGAGGTCCCGGCTCAGGACACTCTCGTGGCGAAAAGAGGCGCCGGCACCCTCAGCCTCACCACGCAGGAGCGCTTCAAGAGCACTAGCATCAAGCAAAGCAAACTCTCCACCCGGGGTACCCGACACCTCAACGGCGGCCTCGCTCTCGACCACAGGCGTTTCGCAGGCCTCAACCGCCAACGCCCTAGCGGCCTGCGGCACGTCACCCGCCCGCCGCCCAGGCCCGCCCGGGTCCGCCAGCCGCTGCCGAGACCCCTCAGCCCTCATGTCCTCCGCTCTCCTGTGCCGCCAAAGAACCTGGGTACCATCTGCCGAGAGGAACTCAATTGGGACGCGGCTATTCGAGATGTCAAAATTTGTGAAGTCCCCAACAGTGTCATCCCACTGGATCACATGCAGACCCCGACCTCTGACAGAGGTCTGGTACTCGGTAACCGTCGCAACCCGTGGACCAGACGCATAGATGAACCGCAATCTGCGACCCACCAGGTCTCTCCCCCGTGGCCGCTGGTATCCCCGACTGCTCGCAAACCCCACAAGGCAGCTCGCCTCTTGCTCCTGATCCCCGCCGACGGCCTCCGGCCTGCCACCCTGCACCGCACCGGCCTGCCTCACCACCTCCAGCCCGAAAGCCTGCACCAACTGACCCGCCTCGCCAGCCATGCCAATGATCTGCTCCTGCCTCTCGGCCGTCATGTGGAATGGGGCAGGGCCCCCCTCGAGGACATATCCCCCCACAATGTCCAGGGTGATGCCCGCCTCCGCTAAGGCCTGCCCAAGCGCATTAGCCAACTGAGTCCACCTGGCCGTCCTGGGCAGGCTGGGGAAGGCCTCCGGCCACCCCACCGCATCCAGGATCATGGGGCAGAACAGCCAGGAGTAAGTGGCCGGACTGCCTTCTCGGTCCACCACCCCCGAGGGGGGCATCTCAGTCATGTCGTGTCCGCACCACTGCGCGTCCACCGGCGTGAAGAGCGGCCCAATCCAAGAACTCAGCCCCCGGGCTGGCACCGCCACGGCCGAAGAACTGAGCGCGCCAAACGGTCCACTCAGCCGCTCCACTGCCCGCTCCTCTGCACCGTCATCCACCAGCGAGTTCACAGCCACCTCAGCACGCTCCCTCTCATCAGGGGCAGCCCCCGGCGTAGGATCAAAGGTGAGCCCCAAGGACACGGCAGGACTCTCCACCCCAAGCAGTCCCACCAATTCACTCGGCAATGGCGGGGAATCCAGACCCCCTCCACCGGTGTCCGGACAGGAGACGGCCTGCGGGTCGGAAGCCACCGCCTCCACGTGGGCATCAATCACCCCCCCAACAACGCCCCCCCGGAACAGGCTCTCCACCGAGCGAGCCCGCCTGGGCCGCCCGCCAGCTCGTCCTCCAGCTCCGCTTGTGCCGCCGGGCACCCCGACCGCCTCTCCAGCGTCTCCAGGCACTCGCGTCTGCTGCCGCCCTGCAGCTCTGCTCACCGACCTCGTCACCCTCATCGTCGTCCCCACATCGGTCCTCGCTGCACCTGCCGCCGCCGCACCAGCTTCCCCGTCGCCGTCCGCCATTCTGCTGCGCTGCCTGCCCCTGCTCGCCGTGCTCCTCGTCGACCTATTGCTGCTCGCCGTCCCGCCCACCGCCCCGGCCGCACAGCCCACCCCCGAGGGCAAGCTCCTGACCTGGCGGGGCCCACCCGACCGCTCCATAGCTCGCTCACTCGCAGCGCTGCCCGCCGGCGAGCCCGCATCCACCCCAGCCGGCTCATCCACCGCAGGGGCATCATCTGGAGTAGGATCAAGAGCGAGTCCCAAGGACACGGCGGACTCCTCCAACTCGAGCCCCACAGAGCCAAAGACGGCACCCAGCTCCTCCGAGGCCCCGGAGGCACCCCAGTCCAACAAGCCGCCTCCCACCGATCTGACCGGCGAGCTGAGCAACCCCGCAAGCCCCTCAGGCACCGGCGGAGACCCCAGGGTTCCTCCGCCAAGGTCCGCGCCCGCATCAAACGCCAAAGCTTCATCTGCGGCCCCATGGGCATCGCCAGCCAAGGCCGTGTCAGCCGAGGCGTCGCCCGGGCCCCGCCCCGACATAGCCTCCCCTCCGCTATGACCTGGCCCGTCAACATCTCGAGCTACCTCATCCTCCCGAGCCATGTCATTCACCGAGCGCGTCCGCCGCTGTGCCTCTCTAGCCCTCGCGCCCCGACCAGGCCGTCTCCCCGCTCGCTCGCCAGCCCTGGGTGAACCGCCGGACACACCCTCGTCCGCCACAGCCCCTGCCGGCCGCTGCGCTCGCCTCCGCTCCGGCTGACCACCTCTCGCCACCCCAACCGAGGCTGTCCCATCCACCGCCACTGAGCTAGCTGGCCCGCCTGCCACCCCGCTCACCGATCTCGTCGTCCTTCTGCCACCTGACCCCACCACACTACCAGTCGCCAGAGCCGCCCCTGCCGGACCTCCCCGCTGCTGCTGCCGCCGGTGCGGCTGCTGCTGCTGGCGCTGGTGAGGTCGCTGCTGGTGCTGGTGCTGCCGTTGCCACTGCTGCCGCCGCGGCCTCTGCTGCACCTCCTGGCCGTCCCTGGCCTGGGCCCGGGTCCGCGGCCCAGTGGGGGCGGCACTGGGTACCAGTGCCGGACCAGGCCCTGCAACTTCATCTGCTGCTCGCCGCAAAAGCTGCCCAATCGTCCGCCTCGCGCGCCCGGCATGCAGCCTACTATCACCGCCACGTGCCGCTCCAGTCGTACGGCCCACCTCAATGGGTGAGTTCCTGACCGTCGCGGCACCACCACTCCTCGACCGCTGTGCTCTCCGAGAAGGCACCGGGAGCGCGCCGCCCATAGGCGGCAAATCGTCGTTCTCATCGTCCGTACTCATAATCATAATCTTCTTCAAGGAGGGGCTGAAAGCTGGGGTGCGTCGAAACGCTGGGAGGGCACCACCACCCGGCCACGGTCCAAGCCCGCAACACTAGTGGCGCTCGTGTGAGTATGAATCTCTGCTGGAAAAAGGACCCCTCCTATGCCCCGATGGCCATTGCCACCGGGTACCTCCCAGGTACTCCTGACCGGCGACCTGCCGCGGTGTACCTGGTGTCCAGCAGAGAAACAGGGAAACTATCCACGCCGTGCTGAAGATTGTCCCTGCAGCCTGTGCTCTCGGATGCCCCCCTTTCTCATCGACACTCGCGCCCACTGCGCCAAGTGAAGACGCCCCGGAGAGACGGGGGGCTGGAGGTCCTCACCCAAGGTCCCCTGGAAAAAATCCCGGACAGGTGAGTCCCTTCCAGCCGCACGCACACCGGCCCCGCAGTTCCACCACACTGCGAGCCTCAAGGGGGACCTCCAAAAAAGGAGGCCGTGCGCATCCCCAGCCCGCCGGCCGGGTATTGCCCCTCGGACCTTGGCCTAGACCAAGGTGTGACACTCTGCATCCTTTCGCCGTGCTCGCCGTCTGCGACGCACGCCCGGGGGGGACCGCGGGGAGGTCAGGCCTAAAGAGGCCCAGGATGCCGACCATCGTTCGTCAGACGATGGCCCCCACCCCGCGGGTGCGAGTGCGGGTGCGGGTGAGGGTGAGGTGAGGGTGAGGGGGTGAGGGTGAGGGAGAGGGAGAGGGAGAGGGAGAGGGAGAGGGAGAGGGAGAGGGAGAGTTTGTGTGCAACCATATGTGTGTGTGTGAGTGAATCATGAATGTCAGCATTGCCTTAACTCACCGTGATTGTTTTATATTTGTGATAAATGGCATGTACATCTTAATCATAATACCGACCTGGGGGCAAGTTGTGGGGGCGAGGTGCTACACGTATGCGTCGATAGATGCCTTTGTTGACCGTTAGATACCGTAGCTAAGAAATATCAATGCTGTGCACAACAATATAACAAGCATCGCGTATAATATAGTAGCACATATATACAACATTTGTTGTATGTATGTATATATATACATATATACATTCCATATATACATTCCATATATACATATATACAACGTTGTATATATATAAAAAATATATATGGTTTTGTATACACCCTGTCACGGTACTTACGGGCACGCAACGTGAAACAGGGGCACCCAAAATTGGGCCCTGAAAATCAGGACGGTATCAACCACCGCGGGGGGGTAAAATATATAGAAATTCAACTAAACATAAACATGGAGGGATGATATCCCGTTAATTTCCACAAATGATAGGTGGGCACACCTGTATGTAGACACCCTTGATATAAAATGCTCACAAAGTCCCTAAGCGATCAAGCACACAAATAAGCAGATATACATAAATTCAACCAAAAAATGTAAGCTGAACTATATGTATAATGTTAAAATATATGAAAAACTGTTCAGATGCAAATCTGACCAGCACTTGGGACGCTGGTAGTACGCTTACGGAACGTTTGCAAAAATGAACAGTTTCCACACACCCAAAATAATTGTACGTATCCTTTAGGAAATGTTTTTTGTGTAATGTAATCAAAGCTGACTCATTTCAGATAAGATCTTATCATAAGATCAAAAAGTCGGAACGCTGAATCCAATGTCATCCAATGTGACAAACATGACAAGTGTCATCCTATCTTGAACTCAGTTTATCCCGCAGTAAATGTAAAAGAAATACTGTCTATACTGTACAAAGTGGGGTCACCCACCACCCTCAGACAGTGGTAATGGTTCCATTTAGAAATTGGAAAGAAAAAAAAAAATTCTAAACAGTGGGTTCCATTCAAAATTCAGAAACAAGATCACCCAATTAGAAATCAAAGCGAAAGTCAGCAAAAATCCCAAAACCCACCCAACCATAATATATGAATTTCGGGTGGGTGGTTGGTATGTCTTAAAAATTATATCGTGTGTGAAAAATATATATAAATGACCTAGGGACACAGTGAAATCAAAGGTGTCAAAAATATAAAAGAGTTCCGCCCTCACGGTTCAAAAATGCATCCAATAAAATGTAACAAATAACAAACAGAATGAACCCATCATCAATCATATGTGGAAAACATCATCCTTATTTGAAAGACTTATTAAATCGTGCTTTCAAAATTTTAAAGCGCTCGGCTTTTTTCTGAGCACGAGCATGTTCTCTTAGAAGTAATTGTCGATCATTATTTGTAAATTTGAATCTATTAGCAGTATTATCCTCCAAAGATAACCAACGAATATTGCATAATGTATAATGTAAAAAAGTATTTGTTCTATCAATGCACCATGGTGAGTGACAATCTGTGTATCCAGGTTTAAAACCATGAAAAAGGGGTAAGACATACGAATATGAAAAGAATGAAAATGGATCAAATGCGTGTTCATCAAACAATGAAGGAGAATACAATCCAAGAAATGCTGGATCGCATGCAATATCACACGCATAACCTTCCGAATGATGAATTCTCTGAAGCATGCTAATAAAATTATTTCTCATTGGATGTTCAATATTTATTGCGATATGATTTAAATCACTGCGACCAACACCTTTAAAAACTAAAGGAGGTTTATTGACCAAAGGAGTAATGTGCTCCAAAAGCACTTTTAATTCAGGTCTTTGTTTTAACCAAGCCATCAATTGCGAAAGTAAGGAAACAAAATTATTAATATGATAATCCTCGTCTTCCAAAAACATCTGAGTAAGTCGTTGTACAACCTGAAAACGATTATGTGAAGACAGGTGAAATGCTAACAAAGCTGTATTGCAGCAATTATGTAACATTATTGAAGTATGAGCTGTGTCTAGAGAAGAACGTGTATATATATGACCATCTTGCTGTGGTAAATCTGATTCACTAACATTGTTGTTCGTCATGCATCTTCTCTTCGCAGGTGGTATCTTTGGGGAATTGCTCAATGAGATCTGTCGACCCACCACATGCGACATAAAGTGACTTGAGACACGAAATGTAAAATAGCATTCCTTCAAAAAGGCATGTGTAGGAAAGGTATAAGGATTGAGGATAGAATCCATAGAAGGAATATTCCATTTAGAATTAAAATTAGAAACAAGTAAAGGTACATCATCAAACAGTGAGAAAGTATATGCTCGTTCTAATGGTGCGGAAGGAGCAAATAACTGTAATATAGCCAAATGTAAATTATCATATGATGGAGGCTCGGTAGTCAATTTCAGACACAATAAATGTTGGTCATCTAAATGATTTTTGAAAAGAAAAGAAGATGAAGGGATTGTACCTTCAAGTACAGTATCCACATCCTTAGATGAAGAAGCATATCGAGGAAGGTGTGGTAGGATCGAGTCATAAATAGTCTCACTTGGTACATTGTAACCAAAGTGTCTCGCTACCTCGTCAAACCCGGATACTGGAATTTTATGGATAGCTGCATAGCTAGCAAAGGGTTTGCCTGATTGCATAGAGTCGGCCATCTGAAAAAGAAAGTTGAGAACTTTGTCGTCGAAGCGTATCCCCTCGGAAGTCACTTTTGGTGGAGGGAACAAAGTAATTATTCCTGTTGCTCCAGTAGCCAAAGAGCATATATTTTTGTATTTGAGGAAAAGTTCTGAATAATGTTTTTGTGCATCAGAAATATCTCTTTCCAGATTGGCAATAATCTGGAATATATATGGCGTATATAAATATATATTTATATATAAATATATAAATATATACACATAATTATACATTCCCTACTTTTGTAGGTGCTCTTGTGTTTGTGTTGCGATCCGGTCGTTTGCACTACTGAGTGTATTCGATATATATATATATATATACTTCGTATATATATATACATATCAAGGTCTGGGTAACGCTAAGGGCATTTAACACAAAAGTTCCAAAAACCAAGGTCGCCCAAAGTGATCTGAACATTGTGCGCACTTCAGGGATCAAATTTATTATGTTATGAAAATTGTATGGTCGATACCATTCGTTTCCCGCCCATACTTAACCATACTTAAGTGTAAACTTAAAACCTGTATGTCTCGCGATCTAGAAACCCGGAACTTTTGTGTTAAATGCCCTGAGGGTTACCCAGACATTGATATATAGTACATTTCCTACCGAACCACGTTCAGGACAGTGATAAACATAATATGAACACCCGCGCGCGCGCGCACACACACACACACAAAGTATGCTTCCTACCGTACCACACGTTCAGGAAGGTGATAAGCAAAATAGGAGCACCGATATACTATAGGAAGTATACACAATACATAGATATATTCTGAATACACCTTGTCGTGCAGCACAATACATATATATATATACGAAGTATATATATAAGGGGTTTTTTTCTCTTATTTGCAGCAACTCTTAACGCGGTTGGCATAGTAAGTCAGTGAGGGAACGAGCGAGCGAGTGCTGAGTATCAGTTTGAGTAAACCAGTCACCGATAGCTTGATGTGCGCTTGTGGGGATGCGTGTACGTGCACATGCGTGCATGCTGTACATGCGTGACCCAGGCAGGACTATGTGGGTGCTGTACATGCACAGCCTTTGTTACCTCGTTGAGGGCCGGAACAGTGGAATCAATCAAAGCCTGGTCACCACATTTGCTCTGGGCACATGCTAAGCATGCCGGAAACGCTGAAATAATACACAAAACGCATGGCTCTTGTCGATCATCATGCTTGTGGTGCATCAAGTCCATAATTCATATATGGTGGATGAGTGTGCCACAAAATCATAGAATTACGATCATTACTATGCTCACAACGAATGTGCAAAATAATATCCAGTGGAATTGTTGGTTAGCTCAGCGGGGTCAAGTGTTATAGCCCCGCAATATAATTGATTGGGACTGGCCCCGAAAATGGGAATACAACCCATCCATGGGTCAGCGCGCAGCAGTGCGTGCGCAATTATTGTGCATAGTTATGTACAATATTGTGTCACCAGGATTCATGCGACACACTGATATTCGAAGCATAAATTGGTGAGGCAGAGATGAGGGGCGCCTGCATATGATTTATGGCGGCATCATAATACACATCACGGGTGATCATCAGTGTGCCGTGCACCAGTGCTGTGATGTGCAGCCAGCAATGTGGAGGGGCACGTACACGGCAATGTAGTCAGTGGTTACGATTTTGACGATGGCGTACTCACTATGAGAGTACAATTACCTCTACGATGGTATACTTGGAAAAGCTCCTGTGCGGTGACACACGAAAATATCACACAACGAAGGTATACTCACATGAGAATGTGCATGATGCGCTCATGTGATCGGTGGGATGACGACGGTGCAGTTTGCATAACAATGATGTGCGCACGTATGTACAGCAAACCGCAGATGCATACATACCCCCCCTACACACACATGCATATGTATGCAGTCTCGATATGGCATATACCACGACGGATGCCCGTGCTACATATATATGTCGTTTATGCCAGTTATGCACCGCCTGCAGCCTGTCGTGTGAGTGCGGTGTGTGTGACAATCGTGCATAATAATGCCCCGGGATGCAATAAGTATGCACGTTCGTTATTGTCACTGCGAGCACGCGGACCACTCACTCGCACGTCAAGTGCCATATGTATGGCATGTGCATATATATGACCATGCATGTAATTATGGCGACATCGTGCCGAACTGTCGAAGGCCGAATGCCCACCTCGCGCAGCCCTGCACCTCGCTGGGAGCATGCAAAGCGAGCCGAGGGCGGGGCCGTGGCACTCGCTGGCGATTGTGCGGACGCCAGCAATCGCGTGCGTGTGTGTGCCGCACCGACCGTGCACAACTCAGCAACGCGCGCAGTTTCATTGTACATCCTTCAAACGATGAAAGATAAGGCACCCCGCGATTTCCTATCGTCCAAAATATAGATTGCGAGACCACATATTCTCACCGGATGGATTGTGTAAGTGGCGACGGTAACAATCCCACCTGCTAATCATACAGTCAAGACGAACTTTTATATCGTCAATGATCTTGCTCCCACGCATCTCTTCACGAATAGTTCGCGCTCACCCATTCTTTTGTCAGGCATGGCGACTCTGAGACTGGGGTATTTTGTTCGCATATGTGTCAGAGTCCGCGCGGTGTAATTACTGCGTGAGATCGTGTCCACGAAGATCATCCTCGGCCATTCGTGTTTTCGATCCGCGAAAATCCATCAGATTACAGTATTATACGCCCACGAGGCGCAATCGCATCAAGCATTTTCGGGAGACGAACGCGTACAAATGAATGACTGCTGTGCGCTGTGGGCGGGTAGGAAGAGATGCGTACCCAAAACAGCCGGTTGTGTGTAACGATTAATGCGGTCGATGCTGATCGGTCGACAGCGTTGATCGTTAAACCAATACAACCGGTTGGTTGTAGGCGCGCAACCCCTCCTACAGCAGGACAACCTGTGTCGAAATGCGTATTATAGCTCACGGACGTATATCTTACACGGTATCCGGTTGGAGAAAATATGTGACCCCTCCGTATGAACCCGTTCATTGTATCAGGTATTTATTCGCGGGCTCTAGCTGCTCCATACACCGCTTTTATCGACGATACCCCATCTGTCGTTGACCAGCATTGGCAAAAGTTGTGATAGATTGTGAAACTTGGATATGATGCTGACCTCCGACATGATACAATGAACCAATGGATACAATCAGATGGTCGCCCATCACGAGACCGGTAACGCTAGCTCTAAAATCATCAGAGTGGCTCGTTAGCTCTAAAGTTGCGGGACGCGTCGCGTCGCGTGCGTGGCGCCGGTGAATGTTATATTGTAACCGCGCTCCGGTCACTTCTTGCCTTAGATTATGGTACCGTAGTTGCATAAATACCGCAACCCGTGCGAGCCGTATCGTACTGTATACGTTACGCATTACTACTAGGGGTCGAAAACAATGGCTGATGATCTTCGTGGGTGATCTTGCGCAGCATCAATTGAACCGGACTCTGATCCGGCTGACGCCGATGCGCGACACGCACAAACAAAATACGTACCTCAGTCACCGAGCCGCCATGTATGACAAAAATGACCGTGAGCAAGTTCTTGCAGAGAGATGCTTGGCAGCGAGATTAACAACAATACTAAAGTTTATCATGACCGAATCATTATTAGCAGGCAGACATATATAACCGTCGCCATTTGTATACGCCATCTGGTGAAAATATGCGGTCCTACAATATGCTATACTTTTTATAGAACAGCAAATCGTGGGATGCCCCACCATATTTTGAATGAAGGGAAACTGCTGCGTGCGTTTCTGAGACGTGTGCATGGTACACAATATTTCACGGAGTGTATGCGCGAACATAATCTTGACGAGGTCGCGTGTACCAATCAAAGGTGCACGCGCGCGAGTGCAAAACATGCACCGGTGCGCTTGCTCCCCCTTTCGCCCATCATCCTCTATGTCTCTCTCTCTCTCTTACGATATGCAGGAAAGCGAATGAACAGCACGTTTGACGCCTAAATTCCATTGAAATGAGAATCAAGTAACGCAGACCTACATGTCGCGCGCGTCAGGTATATATCGCTGAGGCACTACTCAATATAGTATGGTGCGACTCTTCTGGTTTACGCGGCGCATGCATACATCCGCTCAAATGCGATCATGGTTATTTTCTCTCTCATATGTGTCGGTGTGTTGTTGCATCGTTGTGTGTGTATGCAAGCGCACAAACACTGTTCACCCACCGCCCCACCCACACCCACCCACATACCCTGTTGGTGTCTGTGCATGTGTCGGCGCCACGGCCCCGCCATCCCAGCGAGATGCGCGTGGGCTGGACAAGGTAGGCATTCGGCCTTCGACAGGTCGGCACGGTCGCCATGCCACTTGACGTGCGAGTGAGTGGTCCGCATGCTCGCTGCAACGTGCATACTTATATTCTGGGGCATCATGCACGCGTTGCGTCACACACACCCACACCCACACAGGTTGCAGGCGGTGCATAACTGGCATACACGACATATATACCACTGGGACCCGTCGTAGTATATGTTATATCGAGACTGTATACGCAGGCATGTGTGTGTAGGGGGGTTATGATTTGTATGCAGGTGCGGTTTGCTGTACATACGTGCGCGCATCATTGTTCTGCGAACTGCACCGTCGCGTCATCCCACCAATTACACACATCAGCGCAGCATTCACATTCTCACGTGATATCTTCGTTGTCGGATGTTTTGTGTGTCATCGCACAGGAGCTTCTCCAAGTATGCAAAAATAGAGGTGATTGTATTCTCAGAGCGAGTACGCCATCGTCAAAATCGTAACCACTGACTGCATTGCCGTGTACGTGTCCCTTCGCATTGCTGGCTGCACATCACATCCCTGGTGCGCGGCACAGTGAAGATGATCACCCACATGTGTATTATGATGCCACCATAAATCATATGCAGGCGACCATCATCTCTGCCTCAACAATTCATGCTTCGAATATCAGTGTGTCGCATGAGTGCTGGTGACACAATATTGTACATAACTATGCACAATAACTGCGCACGCACTGCTGCGCGCTGACCCATGAGAGGTAAAGTATTACCATTTCCGGGGCCAGTCCCGATCAATTATTGCAAAGGTCGGGTGGGCTATATCCATTGACCCCGCTGAGCTTATAAAGCGAACATTTGCACACTGTGCGGATAGTGATGATCCCAATTTGATGATTTCGTGGCACACATGTGCACCATATACGGACTTGCACCTACCACACGCATGATGATCGACAAGAGCCATGCGTTATGTGTATTATTTCAACCGAAACGTTCCTGTCATGACTAGCATGTGCCCAGAGCAAATGCGGTGACCAGGCTTTGATAGACTCCACTGTCCCGACCCTCAATGAGGTAACAAAGGCTGCGCATGTACAACACCCACATAGTCCTGCCTGGGTCACGCATGTACAGCATACACACATGTGCGCCCACACATCCCCACAAGAAGAGCGCGACTGACCGTGACTGACTCACTCCAACTATTACGCACTTGCTGGCTCCCTCACTTACAATGCCAACATCACGAGCGTTGCTGCAAATGAGGGAATCCTCATTTTCTATTTTTGCGCACTCGGCGCTAAAAACCACACTGCTCCGATATGGATATGAACACGTGCTCAGCGTTTCTGAAGCTTCTCCTCCTATTGCATGCACCAATGTGGGCTTGAAGCGTCCGACTGCGGTGCAGTAGATCTCTATTTCAATAAACATGCCTCCTCTGAACGTCTAATGAGCGCAACATGTTGCTAAATTTTGTTCACGAGACCTGCCCACACACTTGCATTAGGACGTCCTGCGTATCAGGGCCACCGGTGGTATGCGGGACACATGCAGAGGCAAGGCGAGTTCGTGAATCGGTTTGACCCGCGTTTTTTGCATCGTGCAACCGCGCGGGAGATTGTGTGTTTCTCGGACAGTTTCTTGTGTTATGGGAAGCTCTATTAATATTAAAGCTGCTTAGTAAGTACATGGGCGGAAATTACACCAAGTTCATCCCCTCGCAGAATTTGTGATCAACGCAGGATCTGACATAAAAATCTGAGTATGGTTGGTACCCGTGACATTGTGAGTGATGTTATTGTTACATTCTAGGCTGTGTTTGTTGCGCTCGAAATATATCACAAAATATAGCACAGGCGACGGCCAACACTCAGAGTTTCTTTGATCTAACCTAGATGGTTCCCAATAATCATAGAATGTGCAAGCAACAAAAATTAAGCGTGATCTAACGGTCACTATCTCGTCAATAAGGTTACTTCTCGATTTCCCATCCGTTTATTTCATTCCTGCATCCCGATTCTGTCTGTCTCGATTTATTCAGGATGTGGGGTACCATTCACATCGAGTTCTACAGTGGGGGGAATTACAAATCCTGTCAAGTTGTGCCAGAGCCATTTGCAGGTTACTTATTGTATTTATCACAAAGAAAATCACTGCAGATGAAGGCATTGCTGCCATTTATAATTCATTCGCACTCACACTCACACTCACATTCACACTCACACTCACACTCACACTCACACTCACACGCACACGCACACGCACACGCACACTCTCCCTCTCAGAGTAAATCCGGCAGATGGGGGGCTACTTACGATTGCCCCCTGAACTTTTTTTTTGCCCCCTGAAAAATTGCCCCCTGAACTTTTTTTTCAGGCCCTGAAAACCATTTTCAGGCCCTGAAAATGACTTTCAGGGTCTGATCTTGTTTTATAGTAGGCTAGTTATACACCTTAGAAAAAACCTCATGGTTAATATAAGTTTTACACAAAAGTTCAGGGCCTGAAAATTTGGAATTCACACTCTTAAGATGCCCCCTGAACTTTTTTTTTCAGGGCCTGAACTTTTTATTCACTTTTCGTGTTATATAAAGTTTAGAATTATATTCTCATGTCCCCATCTTGCCCCCTGAAAAAAAGGTTCAGGGCCTGAACTTTTACAGTCCTTTTAACCCCTAATCTGCGACGTGATGAGCTATCTCATCAAACACTCAAATCTGAGTTTCTCTGCGACATGTAACTCAAATTCACTTTTGGAGACAGTTCTGAAAAGCTCTCAGCAAGCCGCATGCAATCGTGCACTTATGAGCAACCAAGCTGCCTTGATGCTCTTGATATTCTTCGAGACGCGCTCCATTTTAACCTGGCCATACTGGGTTACATCTAGGGCACGTGTGCAGTAGTGTTACAACCCCCATAATACTCTAAATAGCCCTAACCACATGTTGAATACTTGGTAAAATTACATCCGGAAGTCTAGGGTCAATATTAGGGCTTAGGTTGTTAACAATGTGCACATACATCAACATTTTTCGGTTGATAATCACGTCGCCGGTATCAATTGTCGTGCATTTCAAATCTGCGTATGCGATTCGCCTTGCGAAGACCTTTCCGACACTATTTTCAAAAGTTGAGTTAGGACCGTTTTGCAAAAGTTATCGTAGATAAACCTAACTTTTCAAAAACCCAAAATTCCTTTCGCAGATTAGGGGTTAAGGCCCTGAAAATGAGTTGTCAGGCCCTGAAAATGAGTTGTCAGGCCCTGAAAATGAGTTGTCAGGCCCAGAAAATGAGTTGCCAGGCCCTGAAAACGGTTTTCAGGCCCTGAAAAGGACTTTTCAGGCCCAGAAAACGGTTTTCAGGCTCTGAAAAGGACTTTTCAGGCCCTGAAAACGGTTTTCAGACCCTGAAAACGGTTTTCAGGCCCTGAAAATGGTTTTCAGGCCCTGAGAATGGTTTT
>LGRX02004653.1:0-52606 GCA_001247695.2 Cymbomonas tetramitiformis | reverse complement strand
TTGCTCTTCGCTCTACTTCCTGCTCTTCGCTCTTCGCCCTGCTCTTTACTTTTCGCTCTTCTCTCGCCCTGCTCCTACTCGTGCGCTCCGATAGTGCCTTTCCCGGGGGGCGTCTGAGAGCAGGCTGCACCTGTGGGGAGCTGCGAGGGAGGTGTGGCGGTGCAGCGAGCTCGGGGCGAGGGTAATCAGCGTGGACCCAGCTCCCCTGAAGATCTCGCCCACTGCCAACGTGCTGCACTTTATGTGCCAAGCCCAGAATGCTCTCGAGCCAATCCAGGCACAGTTGCAGGCGCGCTCCGTCTCCCGGGCCTCGCAGGTCATATTCATTCACTTTGCATGACATCTCGTGATATGACACTCCGCGCAGTGCATTTCCTCTGTTTCTCGCATATTTCGGGTTGAAAGTGTCAATCCTTTTGCGCATCCCTTAGCGTGTGCAGATATGCCCTGCATACCTGGGTGCTGGCAGTCCCAGTCATAATTCTGGAACCGCTTACTTAAGCATAGCCTAAAATGGTTCAATTTGAGAGGTTGCTGACGCTTCTGATGTGTGTTCTGGGTCAGTCGTATCGGTGAGTGACTTGTGATCAAGTGCGGCTGCTATGTGCAGGCGGCGGGACAGAAGTTTGACATGATTGTATGCGATGCCAACATCAATCCACGAGAAGCATGGGGGCTTGTGGGAATGTACCTTCCATTTGCTTGCAACGGGTGTAAAGTTGTCCTAACCTGCAAATGCTCACGTCATCATGGGCTGAAAACAGAGGTAAATTTTGCTGCCTTCCTAATGTGACTCACCAAATGATGACTGCTGCATGGAAAGGGCCCCAGCTATGCTCGAGAAGGCCCTCGTTAAGATGAGCATGGTATGAAAATGTATTGCGAGACCAGTGCCAGATCTCACAGATTGAAAATAGAAATCATGTCATGTCTGACCTATCCGTGTGATGCCTGCAGGTTACGCAAACAGTTGAAATAATGCAGCAGCAATGCAGCGAGCCGGTTATTGAGACCCATTTACTTAGCGGAACGCAAAATGAACGTACATTGATCGGTTGTGTCGAAGTACAAGCCTAAGGCGATATTATTAGTCGGCCGATGAATATTATGTTTTGTAGTCACCCCCCCTCCCCCCCCATTCTATTTTATTTAGTCGGGAACATACCAACTAAACCTATACATGCTCTATATGTAATGTATACACGGTGTACAAGTAGTGCTAGTACGAGTACAAGTTCAGCTCTTTCGGCTTATCTGGGGTTTATTCTTCATTTCTGGCTGGGTGACTGGACTGTTGGTTCCTCGGGCCTCGACGGATCGTCGCGCACGGCAAAACTTGCTACAAGTAAAGGCGCACTTCGGGCTTTTGTTTTAGGCGAACTGTTTAGCTTTCACTTGCTGGTGTATGTATATGCCTCGCTCGTGCATTTCGTTTATTTGTTTTTGCGTTGCTTACGCACAACCGTACGCACGCATAAGAAACTTTCTTTCGTGTGCTCCGTTGGACCATCGCTTGGGCACGAAGCATTCCCGCCCGCCTTTGTCGTTCGTTGCTTGGGTCAGTGACTGACCAAATCTCGCTGTTTGATCCATTCTTCGTTCGTTTGCGTTGGTGTGCCCATCGCAGGTGTTTTTCGAGTACCATTTTCGACTATACCAAATCTGATGGTGACGTCCGTTTTCACATGCTAGAGACGTATAGGACGCCCCAACGTGCTCTAGGCGTCACCGGGCAAACCCCAGAGACGTGCGTTTCGTTGTCCCACGCAAAAGCCCCAGATGCAGTGAGCGCCACGTCTGCACGAACGCCGACACATACACGCGAGTCGAACTAAAGCGGATCGCGAGGATCCTGTCGTGGAGTCGAATTTGGCGCCGCAGGCGCAATTTTTGGACTTTTATTGCGAATTTTAGTCACGGCGAAAAATATTTCGTGATGCGATTTTTAGTCGCAAAATTTCGTTCGAAATGAATTGTGTTAATAAATAGGGATAAGTCTAGATTGGGTGTAGACATTTCATTATAATCCAGATTGGGTGTAGGCACTTCATTTTAATCTAGATTGGGTGTAGACACTTCATTGTAATGTGCCATTGGGTGTAGACGCAGGTATAGGGGGTACGGGTCGCAATTTCTTTTGTTATTTGTTGCAAAAAGTTTGTTGAAAAGAAAACACAATATTTCGCGAATTCAACCGGTAGATATCAATATCCGACCACAATGAACATATCTAACGGTTGAATTTGCGAAATAATGTTTTTGTATGCGATTACTAGCGAAAAACTGGTCGGAATCGATGTTTGTTGTTATTTGTTGCAAAACAAAACATCACTTCGCAAATTCAACCGGTAGATATCGACATCTAACCACACTGAACATATCTAACGGTTGAAATTGTGAAATAATGTTTTTGTATGCGGTGACTAGCAAAAAATTGTTCGTAATCGATGGTTTTCGTTGTTTGATGCTTTAAAATATATATTATTTCGCAAATCCAACCGGTAGATGTGTTCATTGTGGTCAGATGCTGATATCTAACGGTTGGATTTACATAACAATGTTCACATGCAATATTATCAATGCAAAATGTAATGCCCTCCAGGCGTCAAGGTATGTTAAAATGAAGTCTACGCCCAATCTAGATTAAAATGAAATGTCTACACCCAATCTAGATTAAAATGAAGTGCCTACACCCAATCTGGATTAATTGAAATGTCTACACCCAATCTGGACTAAAATTAAGTGCCTACACCCAATCTAGATTAAAATGAAGTGCCTACACCCAATCTAGATTAAAATGAAGTGCCTACACCCAATCTGAATTATAATGAAATGTCTACACCCAATCTAGACTTATCCCTAATAAATAATATCTTTGTAGGCTTGTACAATGAAACACAGGCACATAAGCACGCACGTACTCACACAAGCGAAAAGCCAGCAAACAATAAAAAAACAATCAAACAATCAAACAAACAAACAAACAAACCAACCAACCAACCAACAAGCAAGCAAGCAAGCAAGCAAAGCAAGCAAGTAAGCAAGCAAAGCAAGCAAGCAAGCAAAGCAAGCAATCAAGCAAGCAAGCAAGCAAACAAACAAACAAACAAACAAACAAACAAACAAACAAACAAACAAACAAACACTTCAGACTAGGCTTTGGGTAGGCAGAGAGCAGGATCGTGTTGGGGAGATGGCTCGGGCAGCTCGGGAGGAACAGGTGGCACTGACTTCAGTGGCATACCTTCAGTTGGCACAACTTTGTAGTGCGCGGAGAGAGCACTAGAAGAGGCGTTCAGGTGGCACAATGAGGCGTTTACCACCAGTGAGCTCCTGAAATTCGGATATCTATCTGAAAAGCTTGTTGAATCCTTTGATCATCGGGGTGTGGGTACATAGTGCAGCCGACATTCCGTGATGGTTATGTGCTGAGACATATTCACATTTGTAACATTATAGATTTCAATGTAATGAATAAATCATGTTTCAATACGAGCTTGGGAGACTGTGGAATCAAACACAACTAATAGTAACAACCAACGAGGAGTTTGTCGAAAATGGCCACATTCGATGTGGCAGCGGTGTATTGAATATATGTGAACGATACTAATTCATGGGTGTCTTTTAAGTGTCATAAGGCATCTTTTAAATGCCGTAGCTATAGGGAATGATTGCATTTTGTGCTGTAGGTGCGATGTAATAGTATTTATGAACGAGTGTACTTCGAGTGTTTATCAAATACAAAGTTCTTGTTATTACTTCTCTTGAGGTCAGGCAAGAATCGCCACTTTAGCAAGTTATCTTATCTTAATTGCAAGTAAAGCTGAATAATAATCCACAGAGTTATTTTGCACAGAATGTTGTGTCTCTAAAACAGAATGTTATTGACTTCGAGAGTCATCCTCATATACTCTCTCCTCAATTGTTATTCTAGAATCTCTCATTCTATTCTGCACCAATCACAACTCATTTATGACAGGGCCTACATTCTACTCCTGCATTTGTGATCTCTGCCGGCCAATCCTGACGCGCCACATTAATCAGTCTTGGCTTCTTACGACGCGGCGCCTCCTCAGGGTTACTATCGTCATCAGAGCTCTCACTCGGCGGGATTCGTGGTCAGCTCCCCGTCCTCGATGTCCTCAGACTGGTCAGGCTGTCCAGGACCGTGGATGCCCGTCTCGAACTTGTTGGCATCCGTGGGCGTCCCCTCGACAGCCACCTCAGCAGCACCAGCTCCATCCTCCTCGTCATCATGAGCATCAGGACTGGTGGGACTGTAACAAGGATACGAGCAGTCACTCGTGACATTGGCGTCATCGCTCAGAGCGTCATCCAGATCGGGTGGGGAATCACCCAGCCCCACGGGGAGCATGACCACCTCGTCCGGCTCCGGCGTCGGCGACCGCGGTCGACGCCCCGTATACGGGATGCCGCGATACGGCTCGTCAGACGCGCGAATCTCCTCGATCGTCCGGTGGAGGTCATTCTGCCACGCGATCCTCTCCCACATATTATCACGAGCCTCTTGGATGACCTCCCGCGTAGTGGCCAACTGCTCGCTCACTCGCCTGTGTTGCTCATTCAGCCTTCGCTGGTTATACCAGGGGCTGATCCGCAGTCCCATCTGGCGGCGAGGTAGCTTGGGCGCGTGTCCCGCCCAAGGGGTGCCACCAGCGGCGCCACCGGGTACTGCTGGAATGGGAAACTGCTCCTCGGGCGAGCGCTCTCTGGTCGCGGCCAAGGGAGTCGCCTCCCCAGCGCCAGCTGCGGTAGGCGGCTCTGCTGCTGCGGTCACGCCCGGCCCTCGAGCAGAAACTCTGTGCGGCACCAACTGTTGCGCCCACGCTTCCCGCCACCGCGGAAGGCTCCTGTCACAACTCCTCCCCTCTCATACTTTTAGAAGCTTCACAGAAAAGATGAGACTTCCTGCCGCAGAGCTGCCACTCAACAGGGTTAAGGACAAGATAAAGTTCGCACGGATCCTTTATGCTCGAAACTCAAGTCTTTGAACAGGTGTCTCAGGAGTCCAGCGGGTATTGGATATACTGTCGCAGCCTGTCCCGCTCCTGGTTGATCCGGGTGAGGTCCCAGTTGCGCTGTCCCCGGGTGTACTCCGAGACACTGTCTATGGATGCACGGAGTCTCGTTGGTGCAATGTAATAAGGGTTCCTCAGGAATAGTGGATGTCCAGATGCAAGTGGGCTTCCGATATGAGGCTCCAAAAAAAAAAAAAAAACTCTTTTGCGGGGTGTGGGACTTTGTGAGTCCCCGTGACTCTTATTCTTTTTCCTTCAATCCGGCTTGGTGTCCACTTTTTTCCTGTATAGTATGTTAAGGCTTGCTGCGTATCCTGTGGCGAGGTCATGTATTTTTCTGAGTAGGTGTAGTGCTTCCTGCTTGTCAAATCATAGGTGCTTGGTCAGTATCTTTTCTGTGTGTTCATTTCGTACCTGTGTTTCCGAATACCATCACGTGTAGTGTTACCTTGTACCCATACAACTCTAATAGTTTTACCATGTGCGTATTTCGTATATTTCGTTTTTAGTGCCTCCTCCCAGCTCGTTTCGTCGGTATACGTTGCCTCAATTAGGTGTATATGTCCAGCATCTGCCATTGCTCTTTGGTGTGTGCATCCCGGCTGTTTGTTTCCCTTTTCAGTTCCTTCCAGCATTACTATGTCTACAAAGTGTGGTATGGTGTCCTTTCCATGTTCCGGTGCTGGGGCGTTTCTTCCATCCATTCTGCATTGCCCTCTTGTGAGTAGGAAGTCTTCTATCGGTCTGCCCGCATCCATCCCCATCCCCTTCTCCCGGCATGGGTCCTTATTATGCGTCTCCCTTTTCTGCCTTTGCTCACACCTTTTGCTATCATTTTGGTGGTCTCATCTGACCTACTTATTACCATATTCTTTATCTCCCTTTCCGTACATCCCCCTAGCGCACCCATGGGTCGTGCGTATGAAGCCCCCCACATTCACTTGCCCAGGCATCCCACAGCATTTGCACTTTTGTGTCCGTATTCCTCTTCTCCATCTCTTGTAGGGGCCCGCCGGTAGTTTGTTCGCTCTGCACCTCAGTATTATGGCTGGCACAAATATTACCAAATGTAATACCTGGTAAAAGTAATACCGATATTTTACCCGGTATTACTTTACCCCAAATTTCGTTACCCCAGTGCAGGGTGGTATTACCGCATTTTACCAAATTTTCATACCTTTGGTAATACCGGGTACGAGTATTACCGGGTATTACCCCCGCCATACCATCGATTGTACCCAATTTTACCATGAAAGTTCGCACCGATTACCCGATTACCTTACCGAAATGGCCGAAATCTGTGACATGAAAATTTTGGGGAATTTCGGAATTTCGAAATTCGTGGAAGAAAGACAATAGTAAGCTTCGGGAACGATGGGCGAGGTTGCAATGTGCGACATGTGCTTGATTCGATACAATTCTAATAGATTAGAGGTTCGTTAAAGCCGCTTTTCTTGAATATTGCCAAAATTCCCATCCCGGTATTACCCTAGTAATACCGGGTAAACTAATACCGGTATTTTACCTGGTATTGCCAAGGCCCAAAATCCTTTACCCGGTAAAATGCCAGCTATACTCAGTATAACTGTCACATCGTGTTCGTTTAGGTATTCAGTCCCCTTTTTCCAGTATTCATGGGAGAGCTTGTGCATGGCCGTGCCCCCCTTCAGTTGCTGCATATCAAGGTATGTCTTACGCAAGGTCGACTTTACACAAAACTTCCGAAAATATTTTTATTCGATAAACATGTCGCTCAAAGCAATCTAAACATATTGCGTACTCCGGGTATGCAATTGACCCAGGCATTGAAAAGTTATGGTCGATACCGCTCAGTTATCTCCCATACTTAACCATACATAAGCGGAAACTTAAATCGCTTATATCTCACGATCTAGAAAATCAGAAGTTTTGTGTAAAGTCGACCTCGCGTAAGACATACCTTGATATATTTCTCCGGTGTTTCTTGAACTGCTATCCTTATCTTCTCCATCGAGGCCCTCCTCCATTCTCTCGCAAGTTGTGCCTCCCTTTGTGCTGCTGCTTGCTGCTGTGCCATTTCTTGGAGTGCTCTCTGTTCCTCCTGTGCTTCCTCCTGCTGTCGGGCCATTTCAATGAGGTCATCTTCCGCCTCCTGTTGTGCCTCCATGCTTATGTCCTGGGTTTCTGGCAGCTCCATTTCCTGTGTTATCTGCAACGCAACGTCTTGTTGGACATCCTGTAGTTCTTCAGCACCTTGCGAGGGTGTCCTCACATCCCACCTCGCTTGGTCTGGTTCTGATTAACTTTGGGTTCCCCTTTGCTCTTGTTGCTCTTCCTGTGCAAGTGGCATATCCTCCTCTTGTATCCGTCTCATTTCCTCCTCCTCGACCTTCCATTCATCCTCCTGTATGGGCTCATCTTCATCCTCCCCTATTGGCTGTGACATACTCCTGTTATCCTCCTGTTGAGTTGCCTGCATGCTCTGTGCCTGTATCAGTGCCTCCTCATCCTCTTGTTCCATCTCGCTGAAACTCCATTTCTTCTTCTTGCATCTGTTGCTCGTCCAGCTCTTCCACCATATGCCCCCAGTTCCCTCATGCTCGGTTTCTTCCAGTTCCCTTTCTTCTCGCTCGCTCAGCTTTTGTTCTCTCAATGCGTTGTCTTTTGGTTTCCCATTCCTCCGGTCCGGTTTCCAGTTTCCTTTTCAATCTTTGTATTATATTTGCTTCCCCCCTCATTTTTGCGCCACGTACTTTCCTCGTTACATGGTTAAATATCGCCTGGTGACCTTCCAACCGTATTTCCGTGGACTCGCAAATGACCAGTAGCTTTACTGTGTCAGTGTAGAGGGATATAAGTGTGGTGGGCCCATAACCTAGAGTGCTGTACATGACACTCCGACAGTGTCACCATCTACTGTGTCATCACCGATACGGTTCGACTACTCTGACTACTACACTGTCATCACCACCATCTCCTTCTTTCGACTTCGGATGTCAGACGGATCTCTCTTGCATCTGCCATTTCCATACCTGACATCTTAGGGCGTTGTCATCACATTCATACAACGGAAATTATAACACCCATATTATATTGTGTATAGCTTCACAGTTTCACGGTTGACATATGCGAGAGTTGTATGCATGTTTTCTTGTAGTGCTTCACTGTGTGTTTGTTCTAGCATAGAGGGAAATATCCAACCGATATATCCAGGTAGCCTCTCATTTGTGTCGCGAGGTCTTTTTATTTGTCGTGTCGCAAAAAGATTCGTTTATATTGACGACGCTTCGCAGCCTTTTCAAAAATATGCTGTTTTTCATTTCGTTCCCCTTAAAGGAGCGAAACAGGTTTCCTGGAAAGAAAGTGACCTCAACAGGTCACACCGCCAGAGCTGTCCCTAAAAGATTGTGGCGTTGGAAATTTTCCAAAGATTTCCTGCCGATGTCAGCAGTCCTACCCCGGATTGTGTCGAGAGCTCGCCACAATCAACGATACCGGCCAATCCATGATACGATAGCATCAATCCAATTTACCGGCCAATCAATGATACGATAGCATCTGACGGATACCACGAATATGGGTCCTAAACAGAATAACAACTTGTGATTTTTTACACAAAAATTCTAAATGCGATCGATGCTCCAAGGCCAGAGGTGTGCGTCTTGGGCGAAAGCTCCCGCGTTTAATCTAACGGTTTTACCGATATCAGCAGTCATATATAAGATTGTATCGACCGTTCGTCCGTAACCGACAATGAGAGACACGTTTAACAATTCAAAATAAAACCACGAAGATATGCGGATTGTGTCGAAGGAGCTCCTCAAGGCCATCAACAAACAGCTAAGCAAGTGGGGGGAGGTTGAACCGGTGACATCGGCCAGCCTCGAAAGGCTGCACGAGAAACAAGAGGCCAACGCGGACCGCCGCCATCGAGAACTTAAACACGAAGTAAGTAGCTTCCACATCTCATATGCACAGACAGCAGGGGCAATGTGTGAAACACTCTCGGCTATGACCAAGAAACCTGCCGCCCCCACCGTCTCAGGCACACAAACCTCATCGGAGGTTCGGAGCCCCGCATGCCCCCGCGCCCCCTCCACTTTCACCAAGAAAGCCAAGCCCCCGCCGGCAGAGATCTTTGGCTGCCCCTACGAAGGCAGGAAGAAAACAACTGAACCACCAGCTAAGAGGCAGGCCACAGCGAAGGCCCGGGCAACCGAGACCGAAAAGACTTCGCCCCAGCAGGAGATCGTGAGCACCAAGGTCGTCACGAGAAAGGTAAGATACCCAACTCACCTATGTCTCGATCGACCTGCAAGCCAAGCCAACCAAACAAAGCAGGCACACTTCCATCACACTGACAAAATATGTACGGGGGCTTGCCTACTAACAGAGAACCAAGGACACAGCAGGGCTGCCGGAAAGGCAGAGCACCTGAAACCGGCATCAGCAACAATCCAGCATCCCAGGGAAACTGGGAAAGTAGCTGACAACACTTGCAAAAATAGGTCAGGGAAAGAACTTTCAATAGCAGATAGAGGGGGGCAAAAGCCCACCCACCTAAACCGGTATTATTTATTATTCTTCCATTTCAATACATTGATCCAAGTCTCTGGCCCGTTGCCACTCACCCTGCCTAGCTAGTGAACCATTTGTAGCACGGCTCCTTGAAAACTCAGTGTGGCCCCGAAAGGCACAGTGTACCCCCTGCCACAACACTAATAAGCCAGGTTTTAAACACAAACACCGAGCACAAACAGAAGCAATGCATATTTGCAAAATTGCCTACACAACAATGCACCTGCAATGTGAACCCGATAACACCAACCTCCACATAATACCAGTACAACACAATAACTCCCAAACTGTTACTGTAGGCATTCCGGCATTTCACAATAAACTCCATAACCACTCTCAAAAAGCATTGATAAACAATGGCATACCTACCACCCAGAATGCCTGCTCGAAAATACAACCGGATACACCCTCCAACATAACCTGCCCTCACCCAGTACGTGCCCAGCACACTTATTACCTGATAACAAACTGCGCCACCACAACGGCGAACCCTACCGAAACCCTAACAAACAAATACATAAATTGCTGCGCACAGCCCCATGTGTTGAGGGGGGCGACGAAAAACTTTGGGAATTGGCTCGGAAGAGCATGGAGGCACTATACACGAAATGTGGGGGCAAACTGCCGACTTTCGACCAGGGGCCACTGGACTCCCACATAGTGCGTGCGAACCAACCTCCCGCGCCTACACCTGGAACAGCTACAAGCGAAAATGACGGAATGGGAGGCAAGGTTGGTCCCCAGAGAGGAGATACCCAGACAACTCTCCCTACACCCACTCACCAGGATTAATGAAACAGAGGACACCGAGCAAAGACAAGAGGACGAGGAAGACCAACAAGCCCCTCACCACCACGCACAAACCAAGTGGGCGGACCAGGTGGACCCAATGGTAGAAAAGATAGAGAACTGCCAGTTCGAAAGAGGCCAGACAGTGGACAAACCAAAGAAAATTGTGGCGGTAAGGACGCTGCTAATTAACCCGACAGACCCCCACTCTCAGATAACCCAGTACAGAACACAATGGCAGCACCCAGAGGGGGAGGACTCCCTTACATGGAGCACTCGGGAAACTATTGTCGACTACCTGAAGCTGGCCAAAAGAAGATGTCAAAGTGCGACCACCTTCCCAACCCTAAAAAGACGGCTGCAGGCACGGGGCTCTCAGGTGACCCACCCCAGGGGACTCCGGGAAATACTGGCAGGAAGGCCACACACGGGACAGGCCTGGCCCACGCTACACGCGGGAAACCTCACCCTGGACCCGACCGAAACCAAGCCAGAGCAAGACATTGCGGACAATAGGGAACACTACTGCCAGATACGGCTGGAAGGGGAGCTTGCCCACAGCTACCATAGAAATGGAAAATACATAGGCACCCTCACAAAAGAGAAACTTAACAGGCTCCACGAGAGGTACACCCAAGCAGTGGGCACGACACACAACCAGACCCCACACCAAACAAAGCACTCTGCGCACGGAACTATGGGAGGACCACAAGATAAGGGTCTCCACGTTTGAGGAGGAAATAGGACACCTCCTCATTAGGTACTCGAGTAAGGAAGAAAAGGAGGAGCGCAAAAAGAACCTTCAGAACCACTGGACGTTCCCTGCCCAGATGCAGAGAGCACTACACCAGGCATTCGGAATAAGCACAGAACTCTTTGCCTCACCCCTACTGATGAATGTCCACCACAACACCACAACGTACTTTGCCAAATACGACAGAGACAAGGTATTCGGGGCCAGAGGCTCTGCCTGGACGACGAACTGGATGAAACTGGGGACCTACCAATTCAACCCCGAGTACACACCGCAAGACCTCAAAAAAACACTGGACTTCGCCATTGCAGCCACCACTACCCAGGAACTGGTGTTTGGGGTCGGCGTATACCCAACATACGAAAAACCCCCATACAGGAAACTGTACAACGCACACGCAGGACACCTAGTGCATGAACTTTTTGAGATACCACAAGGTATAGAAGCGACGCAAAAGTGAAAGAAATGACGTTTCTTGAGTGGTCTATAAGTGTCTTCAAAAGGATATTTTAGCATCAGTAGAAATTGAAACCCGACCCAACGACCAAACGTTTTTTCCTCTCAAGCTATAAACCAGGCATGCGACATTTTATGCGCAGACCAAGCAGCTGGGCACGCGGGATGGTCTGCGGAGACTAAGCGACTTGATAATTGATATCTTCTAAGGACATCTAGCAGGTATGCACGTGGTATGTTTTGCGGAGATCCCGCCACCGGGCATGCGATAATGCGTGCTTAAACCAAGCTGCCAAGCAAGGGCGAGATTTTAATATCACTGATGTGTGACTTGAGCTGATCAGCCTGAGCACCCAGGCTTGTAAGATGCTCAGAACGAGCATCCAGGCAGCGGGTAAACTACGCGGCCTGCTGAGACCGATATCGATCATGCTGATAAGCAGTTGGTGAAACGTGGTGCGTGGTGTTATAATGAGGGGGGAGAATGTAGTGAGGTCCAGATGTATGCAGTAGGGGTGCCCGTGGGGGTGTATGCAGCAGAGGTGCAAGAGGTGCAGTGTTGACGTGCAATGCTCAAGCAGATTCAAAACTGCTCGTCCAAAAAATCAGTCCAGGGATAATAAAGCTCGACACGCACGCCTGGTGGCGCCAGCAGGGGAAACTTCCAAACTTCCACCGCAGGTTCTTCCGAGTTCGCTTCTTGTATTGAATTGAATCTGAAGAATGCGATATTATTTGTTCACGCACAAGAACAATTGCACTCGAATCTCGACGACCTTTTTTGACATTGCTATTCTTTTGGGGCCATCCCCGCGTTCTCACGCGAATTCCTCCGTCGAGGACGCGTCCTTCTGCTGAACAGCCAACGAAGCCGTCCGCAGCGTGGAGCGAGAACAAACCTATAGAGAAACCCGACTTTAGCAAAATGTTTCCGAAGATTCGAGGTCGTGATCCACACAGCCTAGCATCCTTTTACTACGGCAGCCCAGTGGTAAGTCCTGGCCCATATTCATGCCTTCGCCTCACCAGAGCGTAATGCGTTGTTCGTCGCCCGCTCGTGTTGCGAATATAAGCTTTCATACAAACGTGGTACCGGGCAACTAAGTTGCGCAGTCTCTCTTGAGATTTTCCACGGGCGTCGACTTCCGTGACGGAAGCACAGGTCATTGCTGAAGACGGAAAGTTGAAGGCTGATCAGTGCTATATCGACGCCGTCAAACCTCGAGCGCCGCAGCGCCTCCCGCCGCAAACCAATACGGAGTTTCTCATCAACCAAGGAAGCAAAGGGTACACAAATGCGCACAGCGCGTCCCGTGGAAACCCCACCGCTCTCTCAATTATGGTCAAGAGTAAATCCCAACTCGCTCAGCTTTGTCATGGCTTGCGGGCTCCTCTTTACTAAGGGTTGTCGAAGGTTCTGTCACAAGTCGGCGGCAGGAGAGTTGTAACTGGCTTGGTTCATTTTGTCTCCTACGCAGTGCTCGAAGATCGCACAGAGTACTTGAAATTATTTAACAGTGATATGTGTCGCATCGAGCCCCATTATCGCAGGAAGCCTGGAATGTGCATGGCATTCGGCAAAAACTCCAAAGCATGTGTTACCAGTCGGTATAGCCTCGCGAGCACTGAAGTTCTCATATCATGCTTGTAAACAGCCAACTAAGCAGCTAACTCTCAAGTCGTTTGGGAAGTCTGAAAAGTATTGATATATCTATACGTATACTAAATGTGAAATTAAGTTTAACGCGAGTCGTATGTTGAGCTTATTTGTAAGCCCAAAGAAACAATTGAGTTGTCTAGAGTAATTACAGTCGTATGGCAATATAACCTAATTCTTACTGCAAGTATATGCTTTAAGCCTGGACATACCAGTTCTCATGTTTAAAGAGCTGACCTAGTAGCAGTACCTAGGCAGTTATTTAAATATGCAGCTCCATATATGACACATAAGTAGTCTCACATATCTGTTAAGTATGAGTGTTACAGCCGACTCCTACAGCTACTTTATAGCTTTTACTATCTATTTACGATCAGCAGTTATGTCGTTCATGCAGACACACATACCGAAAGCTTGCCGTAAATGATTTTTCGGAGTATATCGAGTGATGCCGGCACGGATATGCGCGAACACGTGTTAGTGGGGATAAAACCGTTTACCGATTTCCTAAAGAGAAAGCGCCAAATACCTTGAATAATCCTCCGCCGGACCCGGATGTAGCTCTGATTCTGTTGGACGGTGCTTGAGGCACCAAAAACTAAAATACACCATGCAATCTGCATATACCTATCAGCGAATTAAAATGTAGGCGTGTCAACGCATCCGCGCCCCTTGCAAAAGCACACCCTGCCACAGCAACATGGTCTGCAAAACCGGTGAAAGCAAGATCCCACTATGGACAAATCATTTGCATCGAGTCATGCTGCTACTATCTGGATAAGGCAATAACCTGCAGTTCATAATTAGTTAGACGGTTCATAATTCCCTTTAAAATACTCATCCAACCTGCCACTGAATCATTGGCAAAGACTGCGTGTAGAGATCCCGCCAAGGGATCTTTCCTAGTTGCACAGATGCCATGAAGTAACGATGCAATGCGATGAAGTAACAACAAATCTAACAAATCTCACATCAACCGTAACAACCAGCACACGCGACCAACGCGCTTGAAGGTAGTGGCGAGCAGGCGGTGTGCAAAATTGATGAAGATGTGGGCGAGACGTCCGCTGTCCTGGATATGCACGTTTATTAGCGGACATCAAACCTGACTCCGTGCGTACCTGAGATCATCCCGGTGTAAACCAGGAAGTACCAGACATGAAAACGAAAAATCACTAAATGAATCGTTGATACCAAAAGAAGGTAGTTGTAGCCGCCTACTTGCGGATACGTCAGGGACAACGCGCATTGTGTCAACCACGACAATCCAATTACCGTCTCCTACACATCGCGGCAGGAAAATCTCAAAGCCCATTCCATATGCGAATCCTTCGGCAATCGTGAATAACTGAGGAACCCGACCCAAAGTCGAGTAGCGCAAGACGATTCCGTGATGCTCCTCAAGAGGCAGTGCCCACATAAGAGAGGCACCACATGGATGCCCGGAACCCGACACCCGCATCCACCAAGCGGCCATCCCCGTTCGAAAGGATACATGCTGGACCATGTGCGACGCTTCAAATACAGTGTACGGACATCCACATACAAGCAGGGCACACACACACCCACCCCGGAAAATCTGGATAAATGTCCCGAATTGTGTGCTGAATTCCCTGATCCCTTGTGCGGATACATATTGCAGTAGATCTTCTGCGGCTTCGTGGTGCCAAAGAAATTGGTCCAAGGATAAGCCACACACTAAACGGCATGAGATCCGCCGATAAAAATCATCATCCAAGTGGATGAAAGAAGCATCTAGGAACTTTACAGCTACACCCAATGACAGATGAACGAATCTACCCAACCCGGAGGACGTTTTCTGCCTCTCGCAGGGGCCGCACGGGGAACTTAAATCGGAAGCATCATTGAGGTCAGGGGGAGATAGCTAGGGGAGAGACTATGGGAGAGGAGGGGGTCAGTGCGGGAAGAACTGGATTGATGAGCAAAATAACTCTATCACACGCACACGATTCCTGGAACATATTCGTGCCATTGTCTGACTGGAGAGGATTCCGGAGCTACTTTACAGCTGCTGCATTCGAGCAAGGCGGATTTGTGCCAAGTCACTAGCAACACACATAACTCAGAACAAACATGGATGGATGTACAAATCACAGCCAGACACGCGAGACTGCGCAACGTCACGCAAGTAAATACCGGGTAACAGAGTTCTGCAGGTTGAATCCCCCACACACTGAATGGTATGAGACCCGCCGTCAAAGCCAACCCACCATCATTCCAGTGAATTTGTGAAGCATTCAAGAACAGGGTGGGGCTGTGCCAAGATACCTCTAAACAAATGGAGCGCAGTATGGATATATGTATGTATGTATGTATGTATGTATGTATGTACCAATCACTGGCAAACACGCGCGACCATGCGAATTTACACAACTCTGCATGCCGAATTCCATGTATACGAGGAAGCGATTCATGCCGGCATGCCCCCCGGTGGCTTCACAGTCGATGAATGGATGACACACAGAGACATACATCGCACAGTCGATGAATGGATGAGACACAGAGACATACATCGAGAGAGGGAGACGTATACAGCTATCGATTTTTTAAATATTCGAGCCAATTTCAATTAATCTACCCATCAAGCTATTGTGTGAAATCGTTGCAAAACGGTGTGCAATGCACTGAGTAACAACTGACTCCCAGCAAAAAGCGCAGGTGCGCCCACATTACATCTCGCGCGCTGCAGCGTGGTCATCTCTTATGTCCTCGGTTAACGCCGGCAAAGGCCTGATCATGTCCGATGCAGGTGTATGGTCCTTCATAATCCTTGGTGATTGATCAAAGATGGGCTCGATCATACTCTGGCTCAATTCTCCCTGAAGTGGCAGCTTTGGGTTGGGGCCTTCGATCGGTAGTGGGGCCACTTTTGCTGCCAGGCGATACGGGCTCTTCTCGGTAGGAGATGGAGGCGGCTCCATTGCCTCTTTGGCTTTCTTTTTGCGGTACCTACACATCCTCGAGAGAGCTTAGCACCTTCAATGCTGAGTACACAGACTAACAGAGGGATCAAGAGGGCAATTGCAATCAAATCTCACGAGCAGGTTACTTTTGGAGTGAAACCAGCACAAATATGTGCATGCCCATGCCCACAGACACAAACGGACGATCAAATGGGGCGAAAGGCGGCGGACGATCAAATGAGGCGAAAGGCGCTTTCACGTTACCATCGATACACATATATGCCAACAGGTGGCAATGTGAACACGAGAAGGGCCCCAACTATTGCGCAGGCAAGTGCGATGGTGAACTCCTCTTCGCGAGTATCCTCCTGCACGGATAACCGAGGCAGCATTCACGTGTCAGCAGCACTGCAGCACTGCTTGTGACAACCTTTGTTAAACATAGCAACCAGAGCTAAACGTGGAGGCCAGCGACATTACCACAATTGGGGACAATGGTGGAGGCAAAAGTGGAATTCTGGGGCATGGCGGTGGGGGCTCGATGGAGGAGGGCTGTGGGGCAACGGCATGGGGAGGTGGGGGCAGGGCTGGAGGTGGGGGGAGGTGGGGGGGATAGGAGGTGGGGATGGTGGCATTGGAGGTGGAGGAAATGGAGGCAGAGGCGGATATGGGGGAAATGGAGGTATTGGAGGCGAGGGGGGATGCGGAGCTGCATAGATGCATCCATTCATGCTCGTTAGTAGATTCGCTGGGATGTTGACATTACGCTGCATGCAAGGAATGGTACTGGCGAAAAGACATCCCGCGGTCGCAGGGCACATTTGGATGCATCAGGGTGCGCCTCCTAGTCAATGCCGTAGCACTGCCTGCCCTGATGCGCAGGCCGAGAGAGCGCCCCATGCCTCATGGAGAAACCCACGAAGCAAAGCCCAGGCCGCACAACGTGTGACACGGGGGAAAAACGAAAGAACAGCCCGGGCCGCGCAGCGTGTGGCACAAAACAACAAAAGCGGTGAAAGCAGGAGCACCAGGACTCGGAGAGGCTCTCGTTGCTTGCGACGGGTCACCTGGATCTATCGTCACCTCGCCCGTCACCTCATCTGTGCTAGTGTCCGAGGTCACCTGCCAAGTTGATATCCAATTAGGGGGCTACGCCGGAGCGCAAAATACACCCTGAGCGGTGCGAGGCACAACCAGAAGTGGTGTCGAAGGAGCTCGGCAGGAGCAACCCCAAAGCGGCATCATAGATGCCACGGATTGCTGTGGCTGCTGCAGGGAGGCAGACGCGTACCACCGGGAGCGGGTCAAGGTTGGTGGCAAGCATCAGCTCTCCGCCGTACACATATATGTCATCTTCACCATCCCACCCCTGGCAGCACCGCGCCCAAGCACCTCCGGGTCCCTCACTCCACTGCCAGAAGGCACTCGAGGCAGCTAGGGTCCCTCACCCCCCTGCCAGAAGGCACTCGAGGCAGCTAGGGTCCCTCACCCCCCTGCCAGAAGGCACGAGGTAGCTAGGGTCCTCACCCACTGCCAGAAGGCACTGAGGTAGATAGGGTCCCCTCACCCACTGCCAGAAGGCACTGAGGCAGCTAGTCCTCACCCTGCCAGAAGGCACTCGAGGCAGGCTTAGGGTCCTCACCCCCGGTTGAAGCACCTGAGGCAGCTAGGTCCTCGCCCTGCCAGAAGGGCAATTGGAGGCGCTGAACCACCACCGCCGGGAAGGCACCTGAGGCAGCTAGGGTCCCCACCCCGCTGAAGGCACCTGGGAGCTAGGGTCCCTCACCCCCCTGCCAGAAGGCACTCGAGGCAGCTAGGGTCCCTCACCCCCCTGCCAGAAGGCACTCGAGGCAGCTAGGGTCCTTCAAAGGCCAGCGATCGGTCGGCGGGTACAAAGTTAGGACGGTGAGTCACATGCGGTCAGCCGTATCGTCTGATGTGGCGTCGTGGGTCTTGAGGTGGGGTCAACCTTGGCTGCAACTGGGTTCAGTCCTGGCCGCGCGAGTTTGTGAGGCTCCCAAGGGGGGACTGGAAGGGTTTCGGGCGGTGAGATATCAGAGAAAGATGGAGTGGGGGGGAGGGGAGTGGGACCTCGTTTCCATGGAAAGAGCAGCCTCCGAGAATGCTGAGGAAGCCTTCAACGGACACGGCCCCGCCATGCTTCTCCGCACGGTTTCCGCGGAACTCAGTTTCCACCATTTCCACGTCAGCGTCCACCTCAACGTCTAGTGCACCGCCCCACTGCTCGCCGCAACATCGACCATATCCCCCTCTGCATCCCCTGAACACCGCGAGCTCTGGACACTGCCGATGGAAGCTGCGCCCAACAGCACCGTTGCAAAGACCCGGACAGGGCGAGGGCTGCTCGGAGCGCAGGCTTGTGGGAAGCCATGCACTGGGGAGGCCCTTATGGCAACCATGAGCGCTGAGGTCTGTTCAGAGCTGCGCGGTTCAGATTGAGGACCGTCCGAAGTGCACTGTGCAGCAGTCTCAGAGCGCGACCTGAGCGCAGCGCCAGGACGGCGTGCGCGGGGGAGAGCGGTCGGAATTGTGCCAACATGTTGAATGGTGAGGCCAGGTAAGGCAGCTTCAACGCGGCGCAACTGCATCGTTGAACGGATCTCGAGGAGCGAGATCACGGTCACGGGGGCGCGGTTGAATGGATCTCGAGGAGCGAGATCACGGTCACGGGCGCGCGGTTGAACGGATCTCGAGGAGCGAGATCACGGTCACGGGGGCGCGGTTGAACGGATCTCGAGGAGCAAGATCACGGTCACGGGCGCGCGGTTGAACGGATCTCGAGGAGCGAGATCACGGTCACGGGCGCGTGGTTGAACGGATCTCGAGGAGCGAGATCACGGTCACGGGCGCGGATGAACGGATCTCGAGGAGCGAGATCACGGTCACGGGCGCGCGGTTGAACGGATCTCGAGGAGCGAGATCACAGTCACGGGCGCGGTTGAACGGATCTCGAGGAGCGAGATCACAGTCACGGGCGCGCGGTTGGGTACAAGGGCGCGAGCTATAAAGCCAAACGTGCTTCGGCCAGCCAGGTGGTCTCAACGAGGCTTGCCACGTGGTCTCAACGAGGCTTGCCACATGGTCTCAACGAGGCTTGCCACGTGATCTCAACGAGGCTTGCCACGTGGTCTCAACGAGGCTTGCCACGCGGTGATAGCAAGACTGAATGGCTCTAGCTCCGAATCATCAGCAAATGCAGTCAGCAAATGCAGTCAAAGACGCATTATCATTTACAAGTGGCGTATGCAACATGACGCATGCAACACGGCGTCTGCAACATGACGCATGCAACACGGCATCTGCAACATGACGCATGCAACACGGCGTCTGCAACATGACGCATGCGACATGAGATTTTCAACATGACGTCTGCAACATGACGCATTAAACGTGGCGCATGCAACGTGACGAATGCAGACACTTACGATGGCGCGTTGGGAGGGTACCACGGCGCGCTCGGCAAGCGGCCACTAGGCGGCGAATTCAGCAGCTCGAGATGTTCAGAGCACGGTCCAAGAACATTGCGCGGTGCCCGGGAGGGATGACGCGTACCCCGTAGAGCCCATCGGCGTGGTTGTTGCTGAATACACACCCGCGAATAGTTGCTGAGGTATTTGCCGTTACATGCAAGCCGGCGCCGCGCTGCCAGCACCTCCCCAAAGGTTCCGAAGTAAGGCTATTTTACAGCTCCCCGCACAGTGGCGTAGCTGGCAGGGCCGGGCAGCTTGGACCGCGCCTTCTCGAGCGGGTCTAAGACGGCACCCTGCGAACGGCAGAGGCCTACAGGCAGCCGGCGTGCGCATGGGGATCACCAGTGGCTGTGGTCGTCCTGCCACCTTGGCTCACAGGCATTGGCCGAGGCCGCAGACCCCGCAGAACAGGGAGAAGGGAGGAGATCGAGGCGGTGGGGCTTACACTCTTCACTTCCCAAACGTTGCTGTGCGAGCGGCCGCCCGTCAAATGCATGCCTTCCAGAACCAAGTTGCCTGCTCCCATGTGCCTCCTCAGTTTCCATCCTTCTGCGTCATCGGCGGCGCGCCGAATTGGTCATGTTGAAACCACCGCGTATGTGCCGCGTGATAACGTGGCGCATGCCATAAAGTCGCGTGATAACCATATGTCATTGAGATTAATAGCACAGCTGTGACTTAGTTTATTGCCGGGTTAGGGTATGTTGTTCTTGAGTGTGTTTTGACCCAAGTGGTGGCCGGTGGTGCATGGGCTTGTGCGGCGGCCTCAGCGGGCCACTCTTGAGATGTGCAGCAGTTGCTGGCGGGATGGGCACCGGCTGCTCACCGGGTGCGGCGTGTGCACCGCCTGTTTGTTGTGATTCCGCCATGTAGCGGTCACCTACTTTGATTTGTACACCGAGCAGTGTGACGTGCACACATGCTGAGTGCTGTGCACTTTGATTTGGCGCGGGCAGCCGCTGCGGCGCTGTTAGTGCTTTGGAGCCCGCGAGGCGCGCTTTGTGCCCCGGTAGTGCGAAGGGCGCTAACTGTGCAGTGCGTGTACCTCACGTGCTGTGAGGCGTGCACCACTTGTGAGTTGTGCACTAGCCCGGGCGAGTGACGCGTTCGATGTTGCGTCACATGAAGCCGCGTGCCGATGATGTGTCACATGAAGTCGCATGCCGATGATACGTCACATGAAGCCGCGTGCCAATGATGTGTCACATGAAAGTCGCGTGCCGATGATGATGCGTCACATGAAGCCGCGTGCCAATGATGCGTCACATTAAGTCGCATGACGATGTTGCGACACGTAAAGAAGCGTGTCACTCACAGCGTCGCTGTGCACGTGCGTACGGCAATGTTCAGGGAGAGGCGAAGCTCGGGCTTGATACCCCAGCTGCGATTGGCCACTCCAGTACGCATGATGCCGGACTGCCCGCCAGCATCCAGGGTGCAGAGGACCGGCTCGCACTCCCCAATAATGGTCAGGTGGTGCCGGACTGGTGGGAGTGACTCGCCATCCAGGGTGATGTTTTCCTGCACGGGCCGCCCCCCGGGCAGACTCAGACGGCTCCAAAGAACTGAGGGCAACTTGCGGCAGACTGTTGAATGCGCAACGGGGGTCGAAGAAATCACCCCGAGGGCACTAAAAGGGCTCCCTGCCGTGTTTTGGGAGATGTCTGAGAGATGCTGGGGGGGCGCCGTCACCTTGATCAGCAGGATATCGTAATCGACGTTCGTGATCGCGGCCTTCAGTTCATCCAGTGTGGAGATTGGGATACCTGAAGCGGGCCAGCCAGCAGCGTATAGCTTCAGAGGCGAAGACGCATGCCCAGGATGGATGCAGCGTGCAGAAGGCTCCCAAGATCCCCAAGACTTTCAAGGCGCACAGACCCAAAACTTTCAAGGCGCACAGGGTCGCTGCGTGAAGCAGGCATCGCTCCTCCAGCATTCAGTCCCTTCGAGGCTGATGTGGCCTCAACGGACGAACCCAATCCCAATGCCCAACACTCCATACGCCCCCCCAGATTGATTGCCACGATGTGTTGCAAACACCTCGGAGGAAGTTGGGCGGTGGTGGAGGTGGTGGCGGCGGCTCGTTGTACTCCAGGATCACTGGGGGGTCGATGACTCCAACGCCCAGCTGGCAGGCGAGCGTTGGGTACACAAACCCGTCCCCGAATAATCAAAAAGAAAAACAGAAAAAACATAATAATGTAATACCCATCTGCGAGTTGCTGGGATAACGACGGCCCTTCCACATTAGCTCGGGTGATGATGGGCCAGCTCATTACCCTCCGATGATGATGGAACCGCCACATTGGCTGGGAAGACAACAAGCCACCTCATCACCTTGACTTGGAAGAACATGTGCCATCTCATCGGCACGGAAAGTTACCTATTTCGACCATGATAATAGCTCACATCATTGGCTGGGTCAAAGACAGACTTATCTCATTGGTTTGGATGATGATGATGTGCCATCTGATTCGTTGGGATAATGATGAAATGCCTCATTGGCGCGGGTGATGAGGGATAACCTCATTGGCTTAGGCCCGCCACAATATCTAAGGTCTGACCAGAGTTCAGGAGCTGGAGGAGCAAGAGCCGGGGAAGAGGGCGCTCAAACGGCGAGCCGAGCACCGAGCATAGATTTGACGTGGCAGATACAAGGTAAGTGCTGGCGCTGTGGGTCACATGCAAGCAAGACATGCTAGACAAGCACCTGAAAAATGCCAGCAATCATACCTCGTATGGGCGCGCCGATGAGTGGATACGAAGGGTAGCCACTTCCATGTATATGTCGTTCCCCTCAACCAGGACGGTATTGTTAAGGAAAGAGCAGCCGTACTGCACGTCGGTGTCCCCCTGTAGGTACAGGGCACCCCCACGCTTGTACGCCCGATTGTCCTCGAGGCGCACATTGGCGAGGCTTGCTTTCCCGTGGTAGAACACGAACACAGCGCCGCCATAAGACGTCAGTGCGACATTTGCGCGCAGCAGGCAGTCTTCCATCACCAGCTGGCTCCCGTTCCCAACAAAAATGGCCCCGCCACCCTGCTTTACCCCCCACCCCCGCCACACCCATGATTGGTGGCAGAGAGCACAGCACAACCAAAGCAGCAAGCAAGGGGGTCAAACAATGAGCGTGGAAGGGGGCCGCAGAACACCCATGTGAGTCCCTGTTGGAAATGGGACGCAATCTGTCGAAAGCGGATGGCAATGCCTCCGCTGTGTTTAATAGATCCTAAAAACGCCGTTGTGGGCTGTAGCTTGGATCCTTCGTAGGGCCAAAGTTTTCGAATTCCATCTTTGAACTCCCATCCTGTCAAGTTCCCTGCTTGCCTCCCGCCAGCCTCGGCTAGATCTGTAGATCAAAGATTCTGCATTTTAGTGTCCTCGAGCCTGAGCCGTGGCCTGTACACTCTAGGCCCAAACTCTTCCTTTACCAGGGAATCTCCTAAGCTGGTGGATGCCCTTACAACAGTTAATGCTTCCTGGCTTCACCGATGAATAGCCGGGAAAGCGTCCACAACATGTGCATGTGACGTAAAGAGGCAACTCTAAAACAACCCAGCACCCGCGAGCTTGCACCCATGGGTCCAGGAGGGGCTGCGGCAAGGAGGAGGCCCACGTTGGTTTGCACAGCGATCTGACCGTTGACAAGCTCCATCTTTTCGAGCAACAAGATTCCTTTGACGGAGCCATCCTTGGTGCCGATGCTCAAGTGACGAGAGCGGCCGCCTGAGACGGGACACGTGCGGTCGATTCATCTTCAGATCTCCAATTGCGATCGAGCTTCACGGAGCTCCTCGGAGCCCATGCCGATGGCACGCTCCCCGGCACAACGTGAGAACAAGCGCACTGAAGCGTAGCAGTCACAGCGAGGCAGAGACAAAGGAGGCGGAGGGCTAGATCACTCACAAGACGTCACCGAGACCAGACGCATGATGGCGAAGCGGCAGGGATACCGTCGCAAGAGCCTGGGGCTTTGACGCTGAGCGACTGCAAGACACAGAACCTGCTTCCGCGAAATAGGACCAGGCGCGCCACGCCTGGGACGAAGGCAAGCGGGTAATCATGCGTGCGCTGTGGGACATCTCGAAGCGTACCGGCATCTAGGATGCATTTCGCTTCGTGCCCCTCGCCGCATGCACCCCGGAGGCGCACGAGGCGGTCCACGACAGGAAGCTCGCTCCCGTCGAGAAAAATGTCCCCCCACACGATGATCTCCTGTATTGTTGGGTTCGTCAAGGCGGAAATGAGCTCGCTCAGGCTGCCGACGACATCTGGCAGCACAGAGCGCCCCGAGGAGGAGGAGTCAGGCTTCAGTCGTGCGGGGCAAAGTCCCAAAGGTGACCGAACCATCGCTCAACTCTCCGGAGTTTCAAAAGGAGTTCCAGTCTGTATTTTTCCCCCGCATCTCGGACCTCGCTTCTCCGAAGGTCAACCAGCAGCCTCCTGCAGTCGTGGGTGGTTTCGGCTACTTCACCCTGTCTCACCCCATCCTATGCAGGGTCCAGGCAATGAGGCACATTTTGAACGCCGTCAAAATAATGCGGTCATTAATTACCGAAGGCGGGGCAGCAGATACATACGGGCTTCGGGGATCCAGCACAAAGGCATGGGGGGCCGGTATGCGGGCATCGAGGATCCAGCATACATACAGGCATGGGGGCGGCATGCGGGCATCGAGGATCCAGCATACATACCCACAGGCATGGGGGCGGCATGCGGGCATCGAGGATCAGCATGTACAGGCATGGGGGCTGCCATGCGGGCATCGAGATCCAGCATACACACAGGCATGGGGGCCGGCATGCGGGCATCAGGGGTCCAGCATACATACAGGCATGGGGGGCTGGCATGCGGGCATCAGGGATCCAGCATACATACAGGCATGCGGGGCCGCCATGCGGGCATCGAGGATCCAGCATACATACAGGCATGGGGGCCGCCATGCGGGTGCATCGAGGATCCAGCATACATACAGACATGGGCGGCATGCGGGCATCGAGGATCCAGCAGACTCATACAGGCATGGGGGGACGCCATGCGGGCATCGAGGATCCAGCATACATACAGGCATGGGGGGCCGGCATGCGGGCATCGGGGATCCAGCCTACATACAGGCATGGGGGGCCGGCATGCGGGCATCGAGGAATCCGGGGACCCGGCGTACGAGCAGGGGCAGCGAGGGGATGAGCCCAGAACAACCTCTATATATTGAGGAATAGGACATGATCCGAGAAAAACCCCTTATATATTGAGCAATAGGACATGACCCCAGAACAACCCCGCGCTAGACCGCACGTATCGTGAGTGCTGCGAGACCTGCAGCAGAAAGGTCCGAGTCGTAGGATATGATTTGCTTGAAATGTGACAGAGCAAACTAATGGGGCACGGCGAGGCTTACAGCCGCTCCTGGGGCGCGCGGCGCGGCGAGGCTTACAGCCGCTCCTGGGGCCGCGAGGCGAGGCTTACAGCCGCTCCTGGGGCCGCGAGGCGAGGCTTACAGCCGCTCCTGGGGCGCGCGGCGAGGCTTACAGCCGCTCGTGGGGCGCGCGGCGAGGCTCACAGCCGCTCCTGGGCGGCGCGGCGAGGCTTACAGCCACTCCTGGGGCGCGCGGCGAGGCTCACAGCCGCTCCTGGGGCGCGCGGCGAGGCTTACAGCCGCTCCTGGGGCGCGCGGCGAGGCTCACAGCCGCTCGTGGGGCGCGCGGCGAGGCTCACAGCCGCTCCTGGGGCGCGCGGCGAGGCTTACAGCCGCTCCTGGGGCGCGCGGCGAGGCTTACAGCCGCTCCTGGGGCGCGCGGCGAGGCTTACAGCCGCTCCTGGGGCGCGCGGCGAGGCTTACAGCCGCTCCTGGGGCGCGCGGCGAGGCTTACAGCCTGGTTAATTTCAGCCCTGCTGCGCAGCGCACCTGTTGGAGGCGGAGGCGGTGCAGGGGACGGTGGCGGCGGAGAGATCCACAGCCTGGCGTTCCGAATGCTCACGTCCATCGACCCGATTTCCCCCGCATATATTTGGAAGAAGGCGCTAGATGCGAACACAGCGTGCGGGTCCGCCGTCAACAGATCCAGAAATCGGGAGGATGCGGTGACGTCGTTGCCGGCGACCTGCTCGGCGACATAGGACGTGAAGCGCACCGCGGAGTCCACCTACTCGAGTGAAACCCAGGGCCGAGATGACGTGTGAACTCATACATTTTGGAAGCAGAATGCGGTCCGCGAGCCGAAGGCTTCACCGCATCAGCAGTAGTGAGCGCTCCGCAGAGCCCGCGCGCCGCGCGCGAGGTTCGCTGCAGTGAAGTCAGAGGGGCTCGGATGCGCTCGCGCTTTCAGCTGTGTTAACCTATCTGTTCCCCTTTTCGTATCGGGACCACCTGGGTTCGGGCCGCGGGCCGGCGCCAGGCGGTGGCCCGGACTCTCAGCAGACCGCGACCAGACAACGGTCACAGTTGCTGCACGGGAGGAGCGCCACAGGGGCGAGCCCGTCGTCGCAACGCGCCAAGATTTGTGAGCCTTGAAATTTCAGCAATGCAAATGAGGAGGACGCTCTAGAGATTCGCCATCACAAGCCCAAACGCAAGCAAGTGGTTCGAAAGCAAGGGAGCACCTGGACACTCCCAGCGTATAGGTCGGTAATTTCCACGGCATCTTCAGCGACACCAGCGGCACTACTCATGGCGGCCTGCGCTCGGGGCGCCAAGTACCAGGTCAAGATGCGAGCCCTCACGAAGCGCGCAAGGACCGACGCGCAGTTGCGAAACAGCGAACCAGTGTCCTCTCGAGCGCAATAGAAGGACTTCGACCACGCTGTCGCCGCGCGGCTGCGTGCAATATGGGTGCTGCAGTACGAGTAGACCACTTGCAAGCGGGAATTGTTACGCTGAAAGAGCTATTTCTGTTAACGACTGCGGGGATCATCGCTCGGAGACCATACTCTCTGCATCAAAAGCAATGCACGCGCATTTGGGGGACGAGTGCGAGCACAGAACTGTCGCACAAACCAGAGTGTTAGAGGACCTAAAGCGTTGATCTCCCAGCAGCTCGCCCCACGCTGCCGGCGGTCTAGTCGGCGGCTGCTGTGCCAAGCGTCACTCTCGGGAAATGTAGGTGTCGATTGATGTTGTGATTTGTCCCATCTATAAGCGGGGTTCTATGCAGCGCCTAGAGCGGGGCTAGGCGACGACAGAGGAGCGCCCTCGCGTTCACCACAGCAGCGAGAAGTCGCGTACTGAAAATGCCTGAAGCTCGGCCACGTCTCCCAAGAAGACCAGCGAGCCTTTCCCAGAAGAAGAGATGGCACAAACCGTGAAGTTGTGAACGAAGTCCTTGAAAAAATATTCGTTCTCCAGCGCCCTCATGTCTATGCCACTAAAGGTAATCGTGCTCAGTACCAAGTCAGCGGTTTCTGGAGGCGGGGAGGAGGCGGAGGGAGGCGGAGGAGGCGGAGGAGGCGGAGATGATGGTGGTGGGGGAGGGGGATAGGGAGGTGGTGATGGAGGGTGGTGGAGGCGGCGCGATAGAGGGCCATGGGGAGGCGGCGGAGGTTTTGGAGGTTTGGGAGGATTGGGAGGAGGTCTAGGGGGCGGAGGAGGTGGACTCCGGAGGAGTGGTGGCGGTGGCGGTGGTGGTGGTGGGCGAGTTGGTGGGGTGGGAGGCAAGGGTGGATTGGGGGGTGGAATAGGGGGTGACAAAGGATTGGGATTATTTGGCGGTGTTGGCGGCAACGGGGGCCCAGTACTGTTGGTATCCGTTGTCTGAGCATCGGTTTGAATTCCCCACAGCATGAGGAACACAACAATGCAAGCCACCGAACAGCTTGGCCACTTGTGCATATCTAAACATCTAACTCTCAAGTCGCCAAAAACCTTCATGCGTAATCTTCACAAGTCAGTTGGCCGCATCGGTGGAGCCTCGCACTTGCGAATTGAACTTTTCGGGTCCCACCACTAGCGCAGTGACACGGCGCTGGACGGTTTAGGAAATACTGACGAGGAAAGGCGTCATTGGAGACAATTGTTACGGGAATATTTCGTTATGAGCTGATAATACATAACGTGTGAGCTGAAGGAGGCTTTTTGTGAGATGGCTTTGGAATCCGCTGACCACGCCCTCGCTGGCTTCCTTCCAAACTCGACGCGAGGCGAGGCGAATGTGATCTGTTCAGAAAGTGGCTAAACATTTTTTTCCGAGAGACGTAAGGGATATCGTACTGAATATTGCATGATACCTCATATATGTTCCGGGAAAGTGTTCTTTCAATTACAGAATGTAGAAAGCTGTTTCAGCTCATCTGAGGATGTTTTTACCCCTTCGCTTGCTCACTTTGTTTTATCATTTAAGATTTATCTCTGAGGACACAGCTTGGAAGTTGGAACTACCCAGGGAGCTTTTACCAACACGCAATATGATTGGGTGATGAGGAGAGTCCCTTTTCCCCTCCCCCCTACAGTACTCGGTTTATATAAACTTAAAGGGTAATAGCGAGCGGTAATAGCTAATATAATACTACAGTACAGACGCTGGAATTCAGAATAGGAATTAATTACAGCGTCTATCATCCGATATCGAACTGAAGGGTGATGACGATGACGTCCAGCAGTCACTCACTGACACAAGCGACACTCGACTGTGACACAAGTATCGCATGCGTTGACTTTCTGAGGAAGTAACTAAGTGCTGCGCACCAACAATTAGGCCGCCCCTTTTTATAGTGTAGAAGTGTCACGTGACCCGCCCGCCCCCGTTGTACGCGTACAACCGGCGCGGAACATGTTTTTAGACACAGTGTTAAGACGTCCTTTCTAGTAATATGGAATGCCCCAAATAAATCACTAGCCTGCTTTGCAGGGATACCGCACTCTCAGGACTTTGTCCCCGTTGCTAGCGTAAATGTTTTATTATTATTATTATTTCCCCAAATAAATGCGCAATAGCTTAAGTATGGGTGTTCAAGATGAAAGGCATGGACGCCTCCATTGTTAACGAAATATGTTTTTCCCGCCCGCCCGCCTGCGTTGTCGCTCGCTCGTCATCGACAACCAATGGTGATTTGCCATTTGTGCACTTTCATGAGAACCACGATATCTACTAGCTACATAGAGGGGTACGGAAAAAGGCGGTACGATCACTGCAGGTTGAACACAGGCAGTGAAAGGACTCGAGGATAATATTACGGGAGTAAGGAGTGGCGGCTTACGCCGCCAAGTTATTACTGCGGGAAGATTGTCTGAGAGGGGCGCGTGTCGCAGTGTCATCATCATAACGTGTGACACCGCAACCGCAACTACGATGCTTCAGGTGTGAGTGACACAAGGAGTCACATACTACTAGATACTACTATAGGGTACCTAATATTGTACTCTACGTGACACTACCTGACTACGAAGTGGTCACTAAAGATGAAGCACTACCCATTCAATGGAAGGGTACACTACGGTATGCATGCTAGAAAATACGTCTAGGGCACTACCGATTTACGTACAAAAAGCACACTCAGCAAATTACCTCTAAGGCACTACCAAGTAAAGTGCTTCTAAGCACTACCTACGAAAGGGATCGCGACGTGTGATCGTAGAATGTTGAAAATGTTGATTGTCGTTCTCAAAGATAATTTCAGGTCCCTCGAAGATCATCACACGCCATGGGGACGTGGAGAAGGGTCAAAACTGAAAACTGGCCTTGGCAGATCGCGCGAAGTTATTTGGCTGCAAAATGTCGACGATGCCCACACAAAACACGTCGAATTTTCTTGAAAATGAGGCCGTTGAGGAACAGCTTTTGAGGGGTTAGGCTGTTCAGGTTGGTGTCGATGAATCCCAACTTCCAGAGGCGTAGAGAGGAGAGAAGGGTCGACGAACGCGATGGGGCTGAAAATCTGGCCAGAAAATCTGCCAAATGGCTGATTAGTAAAGAATGACGAAGAAGACAAAGAGGTTGAGGAAGATGTACGGTTTACGGGCAACCGGTTCCCAAGAGTCCATTCAGTTTACGAAAAGGGCAGCGCGTTAAAAATACCGAAAGGTCAAAAATAGCACTACCGACGATGAGAGGTGGATGGCACATCCGATTTCCAGATCTGAAAGAGGGGGTCACTGAAAATGCGGCAGGTCGCGGGGCGCAGCGGGTCTGCGAAATTCCAGGCTGGCGGCGGTTGCTGCTGAGAGGTTGTCATCGAATGACGTTGGTCGCCAAAGTGGGGTCACTACTCCCATCGAAATGGCTGAATTTCCGGGGACACAAATTCCGGAAAAGAGAGATTGCTGCCGGGGTCACCACTCCCTTGTGGCAGCGAGATAAAGTTTGCAGCGGTCGCGTTGGCCGAGATCATCGCAAAAACCATGCCGGCTGTAAAAATGAAGCTAGTAAACGCGGAAAATCTCAACGAATCGGCGAATCAGAACCTGGAAAATACAGGGGAAGCGTAAGCGAGGCCCATAACCTCATGAGAACCACGAATCCACGATATCTACTAGCTACATAGAGGGGTACGGAAAAAGGCGGTACGATCACTGCAGGTTGAACACAGGCAGTGAAAGGACTCGAGGATAATATTACGGGAGTAAGGAGTGGCGGCTTACGCCGCCAAGTTATTACTGCGGGAAGATTGTCTGAGAGGGGCGCGTGTCGCAGTGTCATCATCATAACGTGTGACACCGCAACCGCAACTACGATGCTTCAGGTGTGAGTGACACAAGGAGTCACATACTACTAGATACTACTATAGGGTACCTAATATTGTACTCTACGTGACACTTACAAAAGTCGTATTGCAATGGCATCTTTGAGCTGGCATGTTCTGATTGGCTTTCCCGATAGTGGGTGCACATGGTAAGGGCCCTGCCAAAAAGCGTCAGGTAGGAAGGATGGTGTTCCCTCCCCAGCCCCACCCCTACCACCGTGGGAACGCCATTCGGCTTATCCCACCTTCGCACAAGGGAAGCTTATGGGAGCCGATTCGTCATGCGAAAGGTCGCCAAAAGAGAACAATCGTGCCGAACCGCGCAAAAAACGCGACTGAATCGGTTGTCGCGGGCTGTCGCGGGCTGTCGCGGGCTGCTCGATGTTCGTTGTTTCCAAATGCTCGATGCTGTCGCTTCGTTTCCAAATTTCGGGAGGAGAGAGCAAAATGTCGAACAACATCAAGGATTTGGAAACAGAGTTCAAAAGTTATGATAGTGACGTGGCAAGAAATAGCATTCGGGTCTGAGCGAGCAGTGCGACCGTAGGATCAGTCGAAGACGAGCGAGCGACAAGCTAGTTATAGCTGCCACGTCAGACGTATATGCTCTGGACTGCGCCTCCGGCACAGTCCAGAGCATATAGTCTGACGTGGCAGCTATAACTACCTCTTGTAGGTTGTACAACCAAAATGTCACGTACTTCTACACAATAAAAAGGGGTGCCCTTAGCGGTGCTCACAATTTTCTCAACGTTCCTTCGCCTTGTGGGGCGGCCCCACAAGGCGAGGTGTGCCACAGGAAAAGACAGTCACCCCCAGTTATGGGGGGGGGGCGAAAGTCTGTCTCTCCATGAATACGCCGGCTGCTGCTGCAAATCATCAATACGTCTCTGGCACAAACTGCGTCGGTGTACCACTCCATACTGCGAAATATTCAATATACAATATACAACTGAAAATATATACGTTGAAAATTACCGTGTCAAGAAAGTCCACACAATCACAGAACACGGCAAGAAGCCTTCTCCGTACCGAAGCTGGCCTCTTAGGCCTCCGCGGACTGATTTGAAAACCTCAGTTTTCAGATCTGCTCCGGATGACAGTCATACTGCCTGTCATCCTACACTGATCAGAAAACCATCAGTTTGCTTGTTTAAGTAAGGTAAGGTAAGGTAATTTGCTTCGGTCCTAAAACATAAAGAGCAGAGGTTTCCCGATCGGGACGCACCAGGTGGAATATTTCAATCCAACTCGATGCGAGACCAGTGGTGCCGGGATCCTACGCGGCGATTGCCGCTCGCTTTTCTTAGAGCGCCGGCTGGGTTTTCAAGCCGCACACTGCGGTTAAGCCCAGCCAATATGGTGTTATTTGCCGGCCACTTATCAACGAATCGCCGGCCGCTTGAAAAATCCTCGGCACCACTGTGCGAGACCCTTTTTGATCCACGCTCATGTGAGCACGCCGCGAGCATGGGCGAGCGTCAGGTGCCAGGAGCGGTCCGATGTGGCACAATACAGGAGCAGGAACAGGAGTGGGAGCGCGGATCAAAAGGGCTCGAGTATGAGTACCCATTCAGTACTAGGCGGATCGATCTCAAAAAGAGATCTCCACTAGGCCATCTGACCGTAGGATCATGTGCGCGACAGTGCTTCGCTTTTTGCATCCCAACATGCCATGCCATAACGCGAGGGTGGCGTCGCGATAAATGTACGCGACTGCAGTGGCACTGTCATCGTTAGCGTCTGGTGATCGTGAGATCGGAAGTTCGTCTGTGTCGCCCGTTGGGATTCGCGCTTTGCTGATTAAGTAAGTAAGTAAGGTTAAAGGTAAGGTAATTTGGTCCGGTTCCAAATCATAAGGAGCAGAGCAGAGGTTAGAGTAAAGATGTAAGATCTAAAGAATGGTATAAAGAATAAACTTGATAAGTCGAGATCCACAAAAGCACAAATCCACAAATGTAATCTCCTTAGAGATCCGATAAGGCCACCTGGGACGAGAGAGGTGTCTTGCAACCGGTGACAACACTCTACATCGAAGGGTTGGTGATCAATGTTGATGGATCGGACATGCTAAAAATGAATTACGACCGTAAGATACAAACCCATTTTCCAAGATCGCGGTGTATCCTGAGCATCGGAGCGGCGTAAGCATGTCACCAATTCGCCAACCCTTCACACGTCAGATTATGTGGGCTCTGCAGACAACACATCTACCAACCGTCACTCAGAATGAACCATGACGCAATCTCCTATTACTCTTCCTCTCTTCTATTGCTCGAAATTTTCTTTGACCAATAAATTGTTTTGGATGTTCCGCTTTGACAGGATCTGTTACACACGACACACGAAACCACCTTAAACTGAATATTCGGTTAGCAGAACGAATCACGCTACAACAAATGTGACGTCATATGAACCAGGTATATATACACGTGGGAAGCCCAGAAATGTGGGCCGACGAGATCATTGCAGAATACAGAATTCACGATGGGACTCGAATTGAAGATGAAACCTGCCATTTATATCGCCTCCCTGTCGCTTACGTGGTCCCACGACGAAAATTAACGTCACGACTACCGTTGTCACTCATTTTGATTTATACATCGGACTATATTGTAGGGTGCACAAGCGAAAGAGAGCAAGCACATCGCACCTGGGCTGAGCAAGGGTCAAGACCTGCAATCGAGTACTTCCAACAACGTTCCGCAAGTTTCGACCACATTCATATCCGGTTACTGTTTGTGCTCTCTCTCCCGAATAGAATCGCGAGAAAGGTCGACTCGCTATGGTCTCTAAATGCATCCTGCCCTCAGGGACCACGCACGCCCTTTTGCACTCCGATGCCTCTCGAGCCCGTTCCAATGTCCCAACAACTTCCAGGATAGGAGAAGAGTTATCTTCCAGGAGTTCCTGTCGACAGCTTCTCAGAACGAAACTGTCGGCTGGCAGCAGGAAAGGCCTGAAGGTCAGCGCGTCCCTCATGGAGCCCCCGAATGACCTGAACATTACTGCTGCCGCCCTGGAGAAGGCTGCAGATTGGTCCAGGGATCTTCTCGGCAGGGGCAAGGAGGTAGAAGACAACGCTCTCAAAGCTTGCATGGAGGCTGCCGAGGCTCCCTGTGCAGATTGGAGCTGTCAGCTACAGGATGAGATTCTAAATCTAGCGTATGACCGCTGTGGAGAAGTGACTGGAGAATACGCCAAGACGTTTTACCTTGGTAAGTGCTTCTGTGCTGCGGATATTCATCTTCAGACATTTCTCCTCTGTGCCCACCTCCCTCGCTCGATATCTCCAGACACACTGCGAACCTCGTTGAGAGTTTATAACTTCAGTCGCGGCAGTGCTGAGGATTATGGTGTGTGCATCGTGGAGCTCCCTTTCCTCTCGCTTTTACTGCCAGCCCTCCGTTTGCAGGTACCAAACTCATGACGCCAGAAAAACAACGCGCTATATGGGCAATCTATGGTGCGCTTTCCGCTGCCCATGCACACTCTAACACCATCAGTTTTGTGGGCCTTTTACAACTGTGCCTCAGCTGTACCCTCGCGGCTTTCTTACCTGCGATGCGCCGACCCACCCTCGCGGCTTTCTTACCTGCGATGCGCCGACCCTTTGAAAGAGGGGAGCTCTAGTGGGGCCTACTGGTGAACTGATGAATTGGTAACCCCCTGAGAAGCTCGTCGGTGTGCATTGTTATATCTTCCAGTGTGGTGCCGGCGCACGGACGAGCTCGTGGACGGCCCTAATGCTTCTCGCGTGACGCCCAAGGCGCTTGAAAGATGGGACGAACGACTCCAGTCCGTATTCGCGGGAGAACCATACGACGTTCTGGATGCCGCCCTTAGTCACACACTGTCGGAGTTCCCGATATCCATTCAGGTTCGTGCACGCAAATCGTATTGGGCCGAATGCTTCGCTCAGTTTGGTTACTTCAGGTGTGAAGATAGAACGCGTATTTATCCGCGTTCTTCGCTCAGTTTCGCTATCTCCTGTCTCTTTCCGGATCAGGGCTCTCTCCACACGTTTCCCTACCGGGTCCTTTTTTTGGCCTTGAGCCTTCGAGCGTCATCGCCAATAGGTCGAGCTCCTGCTTGAACTTACGCTCAAGTGTGTATAACTTACGCTCAAGTGTGTATAACTTACGCTCAAGTGTGTATAACTTACGCTCAAGTGTAACTTACGCTCAAGTGTGTATAACTTACGCTCAAGTGTGTATAACTTACGCTCAAGTGTGTATAACCTGGCGTCTCCCTTCATATCCCTCGCGCCATTCAGCTTGGGATTACAACGGGTCAAAATTACGCCTTCGCCCTCATCCAAGCGCTTTTTTTGTGCCACGTCGGCCTGCGCGTTGAGGACGTTGTTATTTGCCGCAGCCTTTTCGCGACATGGTTGACGGCATGCGCATGGACCTCGTGAAGAGCCGCTACAAGAACTTCGACGAGCTATATGAGTACTGCTACCGCGTAGCAGGCACTGTGGCCCTCATGACTGTCCCCGTCATGGGCATCGACGAGAACTTTGAGGGAGATAAAGAAAAAGTATACCACGCGGCTCTCAGCCTTGGTTTGGCCAATCAGCTGACAAATATCCTGCGTGACGTAGGCGAAGAGTGAGTCCTCTTTGACCTGCACTTCCTTTCCACTCTTGCTTCACTTGGAAGCCCTCCCTCCGATAACGTAGGCTCGACAACATGCTCGATCCCCTCAACTGTGGAAACAATTTGCAGAGGAAACCTCCACGCACGTCCTCGCTGACACCTGTTGCAGGCGCTTGTCGCGAGCCTCTTATCTCACACTGGCCTCGCCGTGGGGCAACAGCAGCGGTCTGTTAGTGCAGGGCCATTGGATAGCAGTAGTGGCGAGTTTTTGCCGATGTGAAAGTGATCCGACTTGGTTGGGCTCGTGGCTTGCAGTGTTACGCGCGGCCGCATTTATCTTCCGGTCGACGACCTGAAACGGTACGGCATCCAGGAGGAGGAGGTAGTCAAGGGCCTGGTCGACCCGGCAACTGGTAAAGTAGACGACAGATGGAAGGAGTTCATGAAATTCCAGATAGCGCGTGCACGTGATATCTTTAAGGTATATATGCTCCCTGCCTTTTACCGAGACGTTGCCGTTGTTCTCGACCACTTGATAGGGTTGCTTGTACGTGTAGTTGAGAGCGAGTGCTCTTAACGTGGCGACCTTGTTGGGGTTTGCTGCTCTGTGGACACGTGGCGACCTTGTTGGGGTTTGCTGCTCTGTGGACACCTGTTGCCTGAACCCCGCTGCTTTTGTTTCGCTCATGACATCTGCAGTTTGTAAAAAGCAGCGTTGCAACTGGTACTCCTAGATACTTTGATCCGTTGGAGCTGCAGTTGCGGGAGAAGTGAATCCTTGGTGCAAAAGGCACTTCCTTGCCCTGACCAAGCTCTTGATATTCCCTGCAGTCTACGCTCCCAGGCACTTTTTTTTTAATCTCTTGATGCCACCCTCTCTCGTGAGGGCTTGCCCTGACCTTTTAAGTCTCTGAGGTTTGACCTCCTTTTCCAGTTATTTGAAAGACCCTCTTCTTCACTGTGAATAATAAATAAATAAGGCAACCCTTTTCGGGGGGTGTGACTTTTTTGGGGTGAGCCTAGCCCCCTTCTTTGAATAAGATATGGTCTGTTGATTGGCGGTGGCGGTTCCTCTCTCCTCCTGTGTTATTCGTGGATGAAGGTAAATTGTTGGCGCCACTAAGCGGTCTTTTTATTGCAGGAATCTGAGAAGGGTATCAATGCCCTCCACGTAGATGCGAGGTGGCCAGTGTGGTCGGCCCTGGTTGTATACCGTGAAATTCTAGATGCCATTGAGGCCAACGACTATGACAACTTCACAAAAAGAGCATATGTGCCCAAGTGGCGGAAAACGGCACTGCTTCCCTATGCTTATTTGCAGGGACTGAAGGGAATCGATCGCAGCTTGTGAAGGTAGTGTGAGGGCAGGAATTAGGGTGACGAAGTGGGATGATTTTTTGAATGTTCCTGCAATTGTGTGAAGCGACTATTTCTTCAATAACTGACGAGAGACTTCGCCTTTCTCCTTTCATGACGTACCGAAGGTCAAGTATTTGAAAGTATTTGATTACTAACATAGTGGATATATAGTGCACTGGGATATCATATCGTGGATAAATGCAGTTCTAGAGACTTACACGTTGCGTGGTAACCAGTGAGTATTTAAATTTTTTGGGGGCAAAAGTTGATAATCGGGTTTTCGACATCGATTTACATCAATCAGTTTTGATTTATATCCATAAATAGCAGGTACAGGCCCATATAACATCATATTACTAGATGCTTGAGGTTATCAATTGTCAATAGAATCCTCCCCGACAAGTAAAAGGCATATATAGAATCTTTGTGGACACGCCTGATATTCAGTTGCTTCTAATAAGAGGCTTAGCATACACAAATGGTTTTGTAGTCTGCGAGTACGGCAAACGATTTCATGAGCAATACATTTGCCTGCGCGTATATTGATACTTGAACCAATGTGTCTACGCACAACCTTCTATTAAATCGGTTGCCTACGTGAATCGTTGCCATTAGATCGCATCCGCCTATGCACAGACTGCTATTGAAGCACTTGCCTACGTGCACGTTGCGATATTTGGTACTTGGTGTTTGCATACTGAATAGAAACCACTGCACGCTTACGTGCGCGGTCAGCTTTCATCATTTGTCACTCCAACGTACACGAAAAATCCAAAATGAATGAATACACGCCCGGCGCTTCTAGAGCCAAATCGATAATCGGCGATGGTTGTAACACATGTATAAATAGGAAGCGAGACTTTTGCTTGCACAAGCCAAGTCGATCCCACACGTCAGGGCGAAAGATGGCACGATGCCACGCGCAAGGATGAATGGACATTCCTCGGCTTACACCTGAATATCACTGTTGAAAATCCAGGAGAACCATCTTGTGATTTTGACAACTTTAGTTGACATTTTGCAGGGCTCCCTCATGTTGCACCGCCTCCGTAAGCGTGTTTCGGATGCATGTACCGATACAGTGAACGGCATGAGATCGGCCAACAAAAGCCAGCCCACCATCATCCCAGTGGATGTGAGAAGCAAATCAAGAGCAGGGTGGGGCCGTGACAAGATACCACAAACGCATACAGTTATCGTGAGCTTAATTGTTTACAGTAGGGGTTTACAAACTTTAGATATAAGGTTTTACTGGTGAATAAGAGGTAGCTATGGCTGCCACGTCAGACAATATGCCTATTATTGTGTCGGAGGCGCAATAATAGGCATATTCGTCTGACGTGGCAGCCATAACTAGCTTGTCGCTCGCTCGTCCTCGACTGATCCTACGGTCGCACTGCTCGCTCAGACCCGAATGCTATTTCTTGCCACGTCACTATCATAAGTTTTGAGCTCTGTTTCCAAATCCTTGATGCTGTCGCGACATTTTGCTCTCTCCTCCCGAAATTTGGAAACGAAGCGACAGCATCGAGCATTTGGAAACAGCATCGAGCAGCCCGCGACAGCCGATTGAGTCGCGTTTTTTGCGCGGTTCGGCACGATATTCCTCTTTTGGCGACCTTTCGCATGAATCGGCTCCCATAAGCTTCCCTTGTGCGAAGGTGGGATAAGACGAATGGCGTTCCCAAGGTGGTAGGGGCGGGGTTGGGGAGGGAACACCATCCTTCCTACCTGGCGCTTTTTGGCAGGGCCCTTACCATGTGCACCCACTATCAGGAAAGCCAATCAGAACATGCCAGCTCAAAGATGCCATTGCAATACGACTTTTGTAAGTGCACAAATGGCAAAACATCATTGGTTGTCGATGACGAGCGAGCGACGATACGGTATCTCGGTGAAGCGAGGTGGGCGTCTGACTTCGAGCGAGCGACGATACGGTATCTCGGTGAAGCGAGGTGGGCGTCTGATTTCAAGGTCCGGGTTCACGTCACTCGGTTTCACACGTTTCACGAAGGCCGATAGCGTGCTCTGTGGTTAGCGTTCCAGCAGGGCACGGTGCGCAAGGAACATGTCCCCCCTCGAATTTTTGATGCATGCACATTTGCACATCCCTCACCATCAGCGATCAGACCTGTCTTCAGTTTCGCGGTGCATATGATACATGGTGGGTACACGGGGCCCGCCTAAACAGGGTGTGAGGACTGAACCAGTCTCACAGGTATGTAAGCTAACACTCACAGGTGATATGATGCTATGATCATAGGGGTAATGTCGGAATATCGGAATTTCGGTTAAACTTTACTGTTTGGAGTTACAAGACACCAGAGGTTGGTGCCAATGTGTAACTAATTCAAAAACTGACATGAGAGCTTGCTCAGCTCTTTAAGTAGTAACATGTCGACTCGAATTCCCTCAGCTCACCTCGGATTCGATCGTCACATTGCTCAGTCACTTCATTTTCAGCAGTCCGATGGCATGTCTTGTCATACAGCCCTTGGACTGCAGCTACCAATCATACAATAATCTCTGCTCTGATTTCCTAGATAAGCATAGGTCTGATGATGTGGCAAGAACTGAGGCTCTCCTGGTTTCCCTCCAGTTCTGTTTGGCTGGTTGAATATTAAATGGTTCTTACCATTTCTGGATTGGTTTCCCACCAATTCTCTCAACCTGATCTGCTGTGGGTGCAGATGTTCAAAAAGTCACATTCTGTCAGTCACCCTCGCCATACCTCTCGGTCATACTGGTGACTGCCATCAGTGCTGTCACTCGTCACTCTGACACGTCTGTCTCTCGTCTGACTCGCGATACACCCTAGTGCAAATCTCCCCCCTTTTAGGCGTGCCTACGTCCTCGCTAGGCTGTCCTGCGTGCCCTTATGTACATTGTCAGGGGGTTAGCATGCACTTTGTGACAAGGATCGAGCTGCTAAGCCCTCGGTTCTCGGGTCCGTGCCCCCCAATTCTCGGGTCCGGGTCCCCCTCTGCGGTTCTTGGGTCTGTGCCCCCCAGTCCTTGGGTCTGGGTCCCCTTCCGTAGTCTTGGTTCACCGAAGGCGCCTCACCGTCTCACACTGCCAACGCTCATCAGGTTTGGCAACCCCAGCGGGTACTTCCCCAGATCACGGGTCTTCCGCGGCCTTTGCGCCCCGTGGCTGACCAGCCTCGGTATCTTGAGACTCGGACTCGTCTGTCCTTGCTGTCAGCGTCGATATAAGGTTCATTACCGCGAGCGCGTTCTCCTCCTTCATGCGCTCGTTCAGCTTCAGTTCGCAAAACAAGTGGTGTAGCAACGCGCGAGGTATCGCATACACCGCCTGCGCTGAACCCATACCGCGGGTGTTGGCCGCAGAGATGCCCCCTTGGGCAGTGTTCTCGTGCCTCCCCAGCATCGCTCGCGCAGGGCAGGGAGTCGCGTGGGTGCACAGCAACAAGAGTACCGAAGGCGCTGCATGTGTCCATGTGTGAGTTGGCTTCATGTACGATGTACCATACTTACAATAGGTGGTCAACAGCGACTCTGGCAGACCTTTCATCACGGCGCACGTGTGCAACCCTCGCAGCGCGTCGCCTGCGGGGTTTTCTATGAAGAAGTACGCAGGGTCGTAGAACTCAATCATCTCCCTGATACGCCGCACGCGCCTGTCCGCCAGCTTCAGATCTGGTGCCCCCTGCGTCTTCGCCTTGCTGTACTCCTTGCAGGGTGGGCTGGCCCAGATGACATCGAAATGATGTCGCGGGTAGAGCTTGTAGTTCCAGTGTAGGATGTCCTCCGTGCGCGTGGCTTGCCACTTCGGTAGGATGTCCACCGTCACCACCTCGCAGTCCCTGAACTGGCGTTGGAACTGCTGCTCCACTGAGCCAGTACCGCAGAACAGCACCAGAATCCTTACTGGGTGCTGCACTCTCGAGAGATGGGGCTGGTAAGCCCGGCTCTGACTACTGCTGTAGACTGTCGGGGTCGGAGGTCCCATCGCCATCAACTGCGCCCTCTGCTCCTCCTGACCCTTGTGAGTTTCCCTTCGCCTTCTCTCTGGAGCCCTCTTCAGCCTTTCCTCCTCAGCCTCGAGGACTTTCAGCGGTTCCAGCCTACCCCCTCAGCCTTCCAAGTCCTCTCTGGTTCGCCACTGGCTGTGACTATGCGGCAACCCTTTCCATTTCGTTAGCCACTCCTGCACTGTCCCGCCAGCCTTCCCACCTAACTTCCTGAAGCGAGTGCTGATGATGCGTTCCACCGCACGCTCCCTCTGACCCTCTACCAAGACTCGTGGTGGTGCCATCTCCTCCTGTCTGCCCACGAAATGCTTGGCTCCCGACTGAACTGAAGTGAGCCGATCTGCTGTGAATACGTCGTACACTTTCCAATGCACGGGCAACTCTAACCTGTACGCTGACGGAGCTCCGCGGTCCTGCTCTCGGGCAGCTCTTGCTGCCTGTCGCTGTACAGACATTCTATCACACGTAGGGGGCCGTGCCTGAGCTTGCGCAGCTTCGGCTTCAACCCTCGATCACCAGGCAGAGTCAAGTGCTGGCCATCCACCCATACCTGTCAAACTGCTCCATCATGCGCTGCTGGACCATCTGCAGGTTCGCCCGCGCTGCCTGTAGTTGCCGCGCAAACTGCTTGGCCAGCTCGTGCGCAGTCCCTCTCTTGTCCGCAGCTACTCGCCCACCTTTCCTTCATCTTGACCCGCCTTCCAAAGCTGCGTCCATGAAGAAGTCCAGCTGCGTCGCTGGAGCGTTGTCACAAACCACGGCATATCGTGTACCTCAGCCGGGTTGTGACACTTGCTGTAGCAGTCTCTGTGACGAACATATGACACGCGCTGTACGGTACGCGTGAGGAGTTATGACAGTGTAGAGATACGGAAAGATAAGCGGGTGTTACACTTGTTCAGAGATAGTGAGAATAAGTAGGGCGGCGTGCAAGAGTGAGGCAGACGCTCATTTTTGTTTTGCCTTCGTAACAGTGATTCCGAAAATAGCCAGGACTCGCTTAAGACCGCGAAAACAGCAGTGTTATGAGATAATTTATAAGATACAGTATTCTTCTGCTTGTAAAGATATACATTTGTGGACTTGCTCTTGTACGATAGCGTCAGAACTGTAATTAACAGTCTTTTTCAAAACAAAAATGTGCCATATTACAGACATGTCGTCTGTAATGCTGAGAGTGCAACAGCAGTCCTGAAGAACGAGACCTCTGAATGGTGATGCCAGGGACGGATTTATCCGTACTGGTAAGCCTTGGAAGAGGTTGAGGGAAGCAGACTGTTGCGGCACTCGAAGTTCACCAGTCTTGCAAAGTACAGCGACAGCGATCAGAGCGGAACCTGTTGCCAATTGTCCACTATGACTGCAGCGTTGAGAATTATGTGCTGGGCTATTTCGGGGAGTGACATCCTGCTGGAGCAAAGCACCAGACGGTAAAGCCAGGGACGGATTCATCCGTACTGGTACGCCTGAAGGCGTAGAGCGAAACAGGACTGTCAGTGGACACCATCACGACAGCATTCTTTGCAGCCACTTGACCCATGCTGGCATTCTGCTGATTTACTGCGTGGACCAGATACACTGAGGGCTGAGGCAACCTTGCTGGACATCTAGAAGAGCCAGTATAAGACAGGGTCAGGTCACAGACGAAACCGTGCTCACCAGTCATGGACGAGATTATCCTGGCAGTGATTGCTACTTAGAGCAAAGCACTGAAAGGTGAAGCCAGGGACGGATTCATCCGTACTGGTAAGCTTGGAAGTGTGGAGTGAAAAGAGCCTTCACACCAGTATCTCTTCTCCACCGGGAAGATAGCAACGGAATCCAGTACTGACCGTCAGAAGCAGCAAAGGGCAGAGAGGCGTGCCCAGAGAGCGATACGAGTGAGCCAGCACTTCACAGAGCTGGAAGGAGAGGAAGGGGCTGCCAGTGGCCAGCCTGAGGCCCAAGCACCAGTACAACCTCAGGGCCAAGCCCAAACACCAGTGCAACCTCAAGTCCAGGCCCAAGAGCCGTTGGTAATCTTCGAGGAAGACATGGAGTACACTGACTCCGCGCGCATCAACCTTGGTACGCTGCCAATCTACACGGGCACCAAGGAAGAAGACCGTCCCAAGTTTCTGAGGGAGTTCGCCGACATGTGCGAGAATTTTGTGCGGCAGCACAACGCCAACGTCAGAAGGAGGCTCAGGTCCGGGGCTGGCACGCTCACCGATGCGCAGATGAAGACCCTGAGAGAGACACCTCCTGACTTTGAGTATCTGTGGGATATCATCCCTGCATGTCTGGCTGGCGAGAATTCGCAAACTCTCAGCTGGTGGCGTGAGAATTATGAGAAAGGGGGTGTAGTGGCCTCCAACATGGACCGAGTCCTCAAAGACACTAGTGAACATGGCCCACTCGAGGGTACCATCCCGTGTGCTAGGCCCCCTTTTAATGAAATGAACACTGGTACCACGTGGGTGATAGCGAGGCCAGTGACGAACCAAGACGCCCAAGGGGAGGTTTCCAACGACTATCTGACTGATGGAACTTCGCTGAAAGGCTTGACGGGACATGATGGCACCCGTGACACTCAGTACTTCTACGCGCTCAGGGGTTTTATCGCTGCCCTTGACAAGAAGTTTATGATGAAGGGAACGCAAGAGAAAGTGGATCTGTTGACACAGAAGCCACAGGAGGTGGGGCAGGATGGGCTGACATACATGAAGATGTGTCAACGCAGGGAGATGCAGCTCAACACTGGGAAGGTACTGAGTGACGAAGAGCTGCGCACCTTCATCGAGGACTGCGTAGAGAACCTGCGCATCAAGGTCTTCCAGACACGGGTGAAGGAGCAACTGAGGGCTCAGTTCCCGCCACCCAATCGGGTGACCTGGAAGGACCTGGAGTCCATCATCGAGGTTCAGGACAAGCTCAAGGGCGATGCAGAGTCTTGGATCCTCACCTTCCTTCAGGAGATCACCAGGCGGTGTGGCTGCCAGTACTCTACCTGGGAGGCGCGCCAACATGACCTCGACCTCAAGGCGATAAAGAACTCGATCAAGAAGATTGAGTCCGCTGGGGAAGGGCAGCCAGGCGAGCTGGAGAGCAGCAAGAAGGCGGAGACACCACCTTCCAAGAAGATGAAGAAGGAGGTGAACGTTGCCGAAAGAGCTAAGAAGACCTCCTACAACAAGACGCCGCCGCCAGCAGAGGGCGTTCGTACGAACGACAAGCCCAAGTGCTTACGCTGCTTTGGAGGGGGCTGGCATGAGTCCGATCCTGAGCAGTGCAGGAGCGGCTACAAACACGTCAAGATGCCTGCTGGGTTCCACGAGAGCAGACTTGGTTCCAACAAGTGGTGGGACGCAGAGAATGCCGCCCTGCGCATGTACAACTTGAAGAACCGCTTCAAGAACTCTGACTGGGGCATCCTGGTGACGGACTGGCAGCAGCTGTCCAACGACGAGAAAGACAAGTACAGAGCCAAACAGGCACCAGAGGACAAGCAGAAGGGCGCCACTGGCAACCCTGAGGCGTTGAAGGCAGAGTACCAGGGCATGGTGGCTGCTAGGAAGACGGCCAGTCGTGCGGGCAGTGTGAAGTCGCAGGTGCTGTCCGAGGATGAGGGCTCCGACGAGGAGCCAGTCGCAGCGCGCGTCGCGGAGAGGGAGACGCACATCACCGATGCACACGCGCACCACCATGGCAGCGCAGGGGTAGGAGCGCCATCTGGCCCTCCAACCGAGTTGCTCTCAGCTATGGCCGAGGAGATGGGCGAAGAGGCGCTCTCGAGCGCCCTCAACACCTTGGGTTTGGGGGCACTCCCCGAGACGCTGTGCAAAAGTGCGGAGTCTGAGCTCACAGCGGCTCCAGCGGTGGCCCTGGGAAGTACTCAACGCATGAGGGGCTTCCCAGTAAAACAGACTATTGGGGATAGGTGAACCAGTATGCATGTTTTTAGACGGTGTTTTTCTGTTACTATTCTCGGTTTATAGACGACGGGTGACCTGCCACGTCATCATAACGCGCAGTATAATGCAGACACGTGGCAGCCACGTAGGTTGCGGTATGCGTTTATGCGGTACGGTATGCCTTCATTATGCGGTTTGCCATTGTGGTTCGAGTGATCATCGAGCAATCAACGGAGAGAGATATCTTTTTTGGATTGGGTGTGTTCATAAACACAAGCCCCGCGTCAAAAAACGCGGCTATACAACTATCATCACACGGGTATTGTTGCATGAACGGTGTATATTCGTTTAATTACAAGTAGAATGTTTGCTAGTGTTAGTAGTGTTACAATATATATATGTCGCAAAAGCCATAAGTCAGCTGGTCGTACAACATATCATAGCGTTACTATTACATTGCAAAGTACGTAAGTTGCTACCAGGCAAGCGATCTCGAATTAGTTCATTCCACGCCTTTCAGACGCCGGAAAGTAATGGTCTACTAATCTATCAGCTCCCAGTATACTCCGTCTTCGTCGTCCATTGCTTCCTCGCACATGAATATTTCGTAAGAACAACGCATACACGCGAAATGTTCGGTATGCTCATTTATCGCAACAAGATGCGAACCAGCATTAAACCATATGCGAACGTTTGCAGGAAGGTCACAATAATCGCATTTCATGACGAGTTTGCCTGAGCGTGGTCAGTTGTTAGTTGCTAGTGTCAAGCTGGGGTGGCACGATGGTGAGCGTAAGCAGCAAATGAAGGCTAAGTAAGAGGTATTGAGCTTTATACCTGCTCAACTAAGGCAATCGCAACTGATACAGTACTCGTCGAAAGGTGTCGTTTCGTCATTCTGGTACCAACAGACCAATAGGCGTACAACGTCGACTGGAATAACCATTAATCGCGGAGTCATCCACGCTTCACCCCGTGCATATTCAGCGCGATCGGGATAGCGTTCCGGCTCTACCAATTCAAAAAACAGATAAAACCGAGTTCGTCGGGTAAAGCGCCACATAGCCCATATCAGATCATGCCTGTGAGGCATCGGCGGGCGGCGGAAAGGGCGGTTTGCCATCGTTCTCAAAGTCCACTGGTGCAAATTGCATTCGGGGCATGGTCGGTGCTCCATCTCATGGCGATTAATGGCATCTACATCGATACTGGCACGATTCCGATGCACACCAAACCTTAACACTGAAGGCATCACGAGTTTGTAGAGGCGCGTCGCTCACTCTCTGGTAGGAGGTGGCAGGGGTGGCACGATGGTGAGCGTAAGCAGCAAATGAAGGCTAAGTAAGATGAATTGAGCTTTTATACCTTAGTCGGAGTCGGAGTCGGACAGCAACTGTGGGACTTCGGTATCCTGCCAGAACTCGCAATCCGCGCCAATCTTGGGCCAACATTTGTCCGCGCCAATCTTATCTTGGCCAATCTTATCTTGGCCAATCTTGTGATTGTTGGTTTCATCCTATTGGTTTGCGGCATTTACCTTGAGAGGCCCAAGCCCTCCTTGGCAATATTTAAATCGCTTGAGGCCTTTAGGAGGATCATTTTCCATTTCTTCCTGGAAGACACACCGCTTCATCTTTGCATTATCAAGAATGGCGGATACCCATTACGTCCTGTTTGGGATTGTTCTTCCTTACATTCGGAAAATGCGTCAATTGCGTGAGGAATACTTTGTGCAGGCATGGGTCGAAGAACGTTTTTTGTGGGCGTTGGAAGAACAAGTTTTGACGTTTTCGGGCATGTTTGGTGATGTTTGGATGCCTGTAACTTTGGCTCACTATTTCTATGAATTACGTGATCTGCTCGAAGTCGATTGGGGGGATGTTCGTGATTGGGGAAATTTCTTGCAGATATTCCCTACCTCCAACTTTGAAGCCCCATATTACGACGATGAAGGGTTCCATTGGCAAGGACCTGGCATGTCAAACAACTTCAGATTCCGGCTAGACTACATCGATTTCGACGACTTCAAAAAACGATGGCTTCGTGAATATCATTGGGCCTGGTACAACGGCTTTTACAACGAGCATGCAGATCCTCAATGGATCTACCCGTCGCGGTACGAGTTGTCTATGAGGCCTGCCTGCAGTCGATGCCGACGCGTTGATATGGATCTTACCCGTATTGGCGACGGGTACATCTGCACTGACCTTGTCGACTGTCGGCGGATGACTCGTCTTGATTTGAATTGATGGTCGAATCTCAATCGGTGGCTTTAGCCACCACCCATCTATTCTAGAAAACAATTCTTCTCGATGCGGGCAACAAAAATATCATAAGTCACGTGTATGGTACAAGCAATGGTATAAGAACCCCGATCTTCACATTTTTTATAATCATTGTATGTTACATTATTACATTATTACATTATTACATTATTCATTAGAACTGTGCTTTGAGAACCGCAATCATGGCAACAAGCCCAGGTGTATAAGCGAGCATAAAATATATTGTCATCTCCATCATAGGTAACTTGATTGCGAAATCAGCCGTTGCACCAGGCCATGATCGCTTGCAACGACACGGAAACTTAGGTCCCATATTATATAGATTTCGCACTTGTCGGGCACATCCGTGTAGACGGTCAGCGATTGTAATTCTTCACGTCTAGTCGAAGGTGTTGTCAGTAAGACCTCGATTGTGCTTCGTAATGCTAGCTACACTTCTATAGGTGACCTCTGTGCCGCATCTGAAAAGGAGAAAGTGGCCGTGGGCTGTCATCAGACGGGTGGCTCTCAGAATGGTAGGAGGTGGCCGGGGTGGCACGATGGTGAGCGAAAGCAAGAAATGAAGGCTGTGTAAGAGGTATTGAGCTTTATGTATACCTTAGTCGGAGTCGGAGGACAGCAACTCTGGGATTTCGGTATCATCGGTATCCTGCCAGAACTCGCAACTCGCGCGGTCGACACATATGTATCGATGTGGGTAAGTCACTCGCATAACAAGTGAATCTGACCTTCCGCAATCAGCGCAACAGGGCCGGTCGTATTCACGATCATAGACGAATTCGTTACCATCAGCGTCATAGTCAAGGAGGTTGCGAAACCAACCGTTGCACCAGGCCCAATGGTGATCATATAACCACCGTCGGTGGAGTTCGTTAAAACTGCGATACAAATTCATACCGGAAATCCAGCTAGTCCGATTAAAGTAGGACGCCTCATTGACTCTCAAGCCGCCGACGTCGTCGTTCACAATTCTCCGAGGATGAAAAAAAAACCGCGCAAGTGTCACAGGAAACACAATGATTTCTGAGGTAAATGTGCCAGGGATATCGGGGCATGTAATGCGTACTCGTGTTTCAAGGGCCCACAGAAATCGTTCTTCTACCCATGCGTGCAAAAAGCATTCCTCGCGGGAACGGCGTCTTTCCCGGATGGCGGGAAGCACAAAACGGAAAAGGACAATGTAGTAGTCTGGCATCTGGGTGTGTCGCTCACTGGTAGGAGGTGGGGTCTATCGTGAGCGAAAGCGAGAAATGAATGCTGATGAAGATATAGGCAGGCTTTATAATGCGTGACATTTTACAAACCAACGTAAGACATGTTACATAAAAAGTACAAATCTCACCCTACTATTGTCAAAAGGTCATCTCACAATGACACAACCTCGTTGCATATCGAAGTCTATGTGTTATTCTTATTGTTATTATTCTACGTGTGCCTCTTCAAAGTAGCCAATGCACCGCGATGTGTGTGCGAGGAGCTTGGTGTCATCATCTGCGGGCACACAGAATTCACAGGTGGATAAGAATTTGTGGCCAGCATGATAGCAAGGCAATCCTGCTCAAGAAAGACATATACCTGGCCATCATTCGAGATCGAGATAATCGAGCATATGCTTAGGATATGGCGGCCAAAGCGTGCTTAACATATGGCGGCCAAAGCGTGTCAGACGAAACCAAGGACGGATTGGTTCTAACTCCAAGGCTCGACGCCACACGGGGTCGTGCCTCTCATCAAAATGTTTATGCCAAATAGGCCTGTTATACTTCCTCATACACTCTGGGCATTCGCCGTTTTTGATTCTAGCAATTGCATCGCTATGTGCTTGCCTTCTCCTATCGTGCCTCGCACGGATGAAAGGCAGAACAATATCAAACAATACACGTTTCGGATCAACCGTCAGTTTCATTCGCTGTGCGTCCATGTTCTTGAAATGTTGGTAGGAGGTGGGTGGATGGTGAGCGTAAGCAAAAAATGAATAGGGATGCATAACACGCCGAAACACATACCTGGCCATCCATCTTTACTGGCTTCTATGGTGTCATCATCTGCGGGCACACAGAATTCACAGGTGGATAAGAATTTGTGGCTAGGATGATAGCAAGGCAATCCTGCTCAAGAAAGAAAGAAACAAAGAAACAAAGAAACAAAGAAACATATACCTGGTCATCAATCGAGATTGTCGGGGTGAAAATTCGGGTGACTCTGCAGTTTTAACAGATGGCGGCCAAGGCGTGTCAGACGAAAACGGGGACGGATTGGTTCTAACTCCAAGGCTCGACGCCACACGGGGTCGTGCCTCTCATGAAAATGTTTATGCCATAAATCGTTCCATCGATTCTTGTCCTCCCAAATAGGCCTGTTATACTTCCTCATACACTCTGGGCATTCGCCGTTTCTCATTCTAGCAACTGAATCCCTTTGCGCTTGCCTTCTCCTATCGTACCTCGCACGGATGAAGGGCAGAACAATAAAAAACAAAACATGTTTCGGATCGACCGTCAGGTTGATTCGCTGAGCGTCCATGTTCTTGGAATGTTGGTAGGAGGTGGGTGGATGGTGAGCGTAAGCAAAAAATGAACAGGGATGCCGTGAAAGCAAGTTTTATATGACCATGCAGACATGTGGTGTTTGTTCCATCCATGTGATACGCGTTCCCAAGGATTCCTTGGGCGTCCGAACAATCTGAGTGCAAGGAAAAAGAACTAGGTAAAATGAGTGCAAGGAAATCAAACGTGGTAATACCACGATAGTTCAACATTAGATATTCACAATATATACTATTGTTTTACAACTTCTATATACAAGTTCATCGGACTGATCGAGTTATTCACACATCTGGTCGTCATCATCGGACAAGGACGACAAAGAGGCTTCCTCGTCCGAACTCTCACCCTCTTCAGCCTCCGCGTTCTCTTTATCCTCTTTATCCTCTTTATCCTCTTTATCCTCTAATGGCATGATTGCGTCGCGCAGTAAGAGTTTGGGTGTTCTATGCTCGGGCGGCTCAAAGCTCTTTGACATGTCGCTGGCGATGACTCGTTTGACCAACAAGTCATATTGCTCACCCGGGATCCATCGCTGTGTGCTTGCATTGATCTTTCGGCGCTCCTCTTCCGTGTCCCAGTCCCATGCTACTAATACTTCGCTTGGTGTATACGGCGCCACCTGCTTGGTACGTTGATGCAGCCGGAAACTTTCAGGTTTCGATGCCTTCTCCTTCGAAAGCCGGGAGTCTGCATTCTGGGCCTCCTTTTGGGAGGCGCTCGTGAGCTTAAATGTACCACAAGTCAACCACCGCAAACATTTTTCTCCTGCACCAGAAAGAAGATAAAGAGATATTAGATTGACATAAAACGTTGTGATGTTAAAAGCAGGTTGCGCGCGCAATCACATCAACAAACATTTCTCACCTTTCTCATTTAGCAGCTGCTCTTGTACCTCACAAAGGTACAGATATCTCGACCATCCTCGGCTCCTTCCCAGAGCGATACGAAACGGGTATTCCGTCCGGGCAGTCTTCTCGGATTCGGGAGCAATCAACACAGCCATGCCACCTTTCTTCATCTTGCTGTAGCTCACATCGTAGTCCGGGTCGTCAGTTTCTCCCAGAATGTATTGCGCAAGATGATCTCGAGCTCGTCTTCTAATGGTAGTTTTTTGTGCCCCGATGTAGATAGGACGAGGTACTGGGCGCACGTGAACCGCTACGGAGTCCCGAAGGCCCTGCACGTAATCAGCCAGTTGTGCATCCGTGTATCCACGTTCAATATCATTCGTATCAGCCATTGGCTCATCGACAATCAATACCTCCGCATCTCGCCCGTTCGCGCTCAAAGCACCCGAAGGAACAGGCATCATGGGTCCAGTAACCTCAAAGGGAGCCTCGTGCAGCACCCACGTTGTCTTCTCTTTCAGTTCGAACGTTCCTGCCGCAATGTCACGTTGCATTTGAACATACCCTTCAAGAAAAGTATTTGCGCGATTGGCTAGAAATTGAAGCCGCTCCGCCTCCTCGGTGGTTGCGACATCTGCAGAACATAACCCGAGAAACTAAGAAGGCCACTTACATTTGAAATATGACAAATCAAATCGTAATCGCTAGCAGTGCAGTGCTTACCTCGAATGCATAAGCAAAGATTCCTCTTGCATTGAACGACAAGATCCTCGATCTCTTTCAATGGATTGCTCGTAGACTTCCTGGAAGTCGCAAGCTGCTTCGCTTGTTTCCGTGCGCTCAATTCGTTAATGGATTTAGGCTCGACAAAGCATGGTGAGCCCTCGGGCAGGCTGCTCTTAAATACCTTCACCCCACCTTCCTTTGGAAGCCAGACTGGATCGAATGAATAACGTTTCGCCTGCACTAACACGTCGCCTGTGGGGCCAGAAAAAATCTTGAAAGCATGTTGGAAGCTGACATCGCGCACTTCGTTATAGCATCCATGCATCCAGCCCTTGATATCGTGCACCTCATCGATCAGTTGACATTCCGGAACTACTCCATCCTTAAAGCAGTTCCTAGCCACCTCCATCAAATGCTCGATGTCCCAAACGTTCAGCCTCCTCAAAGCCACAGAAAACCTTGAAAACATCTGATCGATATTTTCGTGTGTATGTCCCACGATCAGATAGTTGATCTTCACCTTGCGGAATACCCCACGTTTGACCAGCATGGCACAATAAGCAATTAAGAAGTGGCTCTTATTGCTGCTTACATTGTCCAATTGTAGATACAATACTTCCGGTAACGGATGCCCACCCGATCGTCGATGCTCATGAACTCGTGCTACTGCCCGCTGTATGACGTTCGCAAGATAGTTCGAGTTGTCCGAGTAGTTATGACTGAAATTGAATTCCATAAAACGACCGATGCCTTCGATGAGTATCCCCATGCAGTGGGTATCTATCAATGCCTTATTGTCTTTGACCCAAGAGGGCATTCGACGAAAGTGAGGCAATTGTGTGGTACGTTGTGTCATGCCATCGATGATCATGGTAGTATATTTCAACCACTTCGCGTTGCCTTTTGCTGCGCTGGATTTCTGAATGTGTTTGTAGTACTTCTCCCGTTCAGCCCTTGCATCCAGTCGATGAGCTTGCAAAAGATTTTCGATTCGTACTGCAACGCAAACACATTCAGGTAAGTGGTCACGTGTATGAACAAGCAATGTTTTCTTTCTGAACATACCTCTCATGAACAAGAGTGGGTTTTCTTTCTAACATACCTCTCATTTCGGCCGGGGCGACTTGCTTGTGAAGCTTTGCGGTCGAGCAGATCTTGCACTCCGAGAACTTGCAAATCTTCGGACACTTCAGCCACTTGAAGTGTTTTCTCCAGATCGTATACCAATATGGCTCACTGACCTTGAATCTCTCAGAACCAAAGGCTGGAAGCTCTTCGATAAACTTTTCGTAGACGTCAAGCTTTGTCATTCCTTGAGGCAGATGTGTTTCTTTCTTGTCCGGTTGATGTTGACCTTGCTCTTTGGCAATCTTCTGCAGAAAGGTTTTCGCTGCTGAAACCTTTAGAGAGTTTTTTGGAATATATGACAAGCCCTGTACTTGCACTTGTTTGCTGTTTCCGTGCAGCCTGAAAAGGGAAAAATGTATATTATTATCATGAATCTGATGCAAAGAATGGGAGCCTACAGGAAAACTGTAAATTGGTTTACCTGTTATGTTTTCTTCCGGCAAATAAATCCTTTATTAGCTTCGTCAACCGTCCATGTGATATCGGCAAACATTTCTCATAAAACTTGCGACACACACGCTGAGAGCCAATGGCAAATTTGAGAACTGGTGCATCTTGATCTGAAAAGTCGGACGACTTTTTAAGGGTAGATATGATCCATTGTCTCTGCATTCCTTGAAGACTTTTCTCTTTAGGAGATGCCACGTTCAAGGTCCAGAATTCCGAGCGAAGATCCTTAACGTCTTGTTTAGAAATATTCGACGAACATAACCTCTTACAGCGACATGAGAAATTGAACACGTCATTCAACGAAGAGGGTAACAGTAAGTCCTGCAACCGAAATGCATGCAAATTAGTTTTTTTCTAAAGTCGCCAAGCTGAAGGGCGACTCATCCGCGGATGAGTCGCCCGCTGGAGTCGGCGCGCTGAAGGCGACTCATCCGC
>LGRX02004652.1:0-16349 GCA_001247695.2 Cymbomonas tetramitiformis | reverse complement strand
GTCCGTCCGTCCAAAATCTTGGACGGACGAGTTTTTGGACGGACGGACGAGTTTTTGGACGCGTCACTGGACCAATATCACCTCTCGCGTTAGGGTCCCTTTAAGACGCCGTCAGCATGCTAACGGCAGTATAAGTGCGTGCTATCTCCAGGCTCGGCCACGACTCCCCGCTGCCCGCCTCGCCTTCGCCACTCCCCGAGCAGGTTCAAGTGGACGATCGTGAGGTAGCGGATGCCGACCGCTCCGACGATCCGACGATCCACGAGGAGGATTTGGAAAGTTTCGACGATGACCGCTCCTACAGCGATGATTTCGCATCATGCCAAGGCGAGAACTTTGAGGAATGCGGGGATCCATTTGCCGAGGTTGAGGGTGATGACATTGGCGAAGCCGGATCTATGAAAGGCGACGACGATCGGATGGATGCAGACGATGCGATCATGGACGACATGAGAACAGCGACGGCCGAGTTGATCGCAGGGATCAAGAGGTTGATGGCCGGGCAGCAAGAGGTGAGCACATATGTGTTGGCATGCTGATAGCATACAGACAGTATGCCTTTAGCATGATCCAAGTGTGCTAGGGACGCACTATGACACCGATTGTTATATAATGATCACGGCGTTCGATGGTGACCACACGCAGGAGATGGACGCGAACCCCGTGGCAGACCCGCGCCACCCACCGATTAACTCCTTCAAGATGCTTCTCGACCTCTTGGAATGGAACACCGAAGGCAAGATGTCGCGAGACTCGTTTGACAAGCTCCTCGCCATCATTCATGAACATTTCGGAAAACATTTGGGAACCTTTCCAACGAACTTCAAAGCCGCATGGAAACAGTTCGAAGTGTTCGACGCCCCCTGCAACAGGGTTGACTTATGTGTGAAAGGATGCGTGTTCTTCGAGGGAGAGTACGCCACCGCCGACGTGTGCCCGAAGTGCAATGAGCCCCGGTGGGAGGCATTGGGCGAGATGGGGGAAGTGGACGCGGGGAAAATGAAGTTGAGCGGTACCACGACGACTAGTGCACCATTGAGGTATGAAACCTATTCCCCTCTCTTCCAAATTCATTTTCCCGCTCGACACTTCATCGACGCACCTTTATTCACATCCATCTCAGTTCAATCAATTCCAATGACAATACTTGCTACTTTGCGGAAGGAAAATCCAGATAAAAACGTTTGGTTACTATGGTCCCCTGAAGAGTCCTCGCCCTCAGAACTAGCGCTCAAGAAATCGATGGAAGAGGACCATACGATACAATTTCAAATGTATGACGCAAGCGTGCATGATAATCTGCCTTTACGGATGAAAATTTTGTACCCAGTTTGCCTGCACTGCGGGCTTCGATTCGACTGCGGGCAAGATCGTTTTTTACAACTTGCAACGTGTACCGGCTGCTATCTTGCGAATTACTGCAAAGCCCCCCAAACTTGTCAGAAAGCTGATTACGCACGGCATAAGTTTTTCTGTCGTTTTGCAAGGGGTCGTATATTAGGACAGCCATATGCAAGATGCCGACCTTTGTTTAAGTACCCGGGGGATACGCGGCATCCAGCAGAACGGAATTCAATGAGTGCTTGGTCCTATGGGGACTACCTGCAGTTTCTATACTTTTGGGAAATCCAATGCGTCGCATGTTTTGCAGGAATTCCAAAGGGTCGCCCCATCGTGAGACAGCAGATATCTGGCGGGCAAATCGTTACCTCGGTGCGCATTGAAATGCGGGACGCCACAATTTTCAAAACCCCTCACTTTCAGAAGTATACAGCAAGGATGGAGTTTGTATACTCCAACTTACACGCTCCAGATTTTGTATATTCTTATCCATTTTACCGTCTCACTCCGTTTGGTCGGTTGATGATTTGCATCTGCAAGTTAAGGTGCCCGGAAATCATACTTCAGAGGTTGCTTTCATAGAATGATTGACAATGCAGACAGGATAACCATGGACTTCGCAGACACGCCTTCGTTGCAAAGTAATAGTATATATGTACGTGTAGGTACGTATCCTTCGATCCGAGCGGACTAGTACCGGGTATCTGATAGGCTAATAATTCGGCAGGTCCAAGACTTTCCAAGATCATAAGCTATATTTCTTGCCTAAACTACTCATTTGCCCCTTTTTGCCGTCAGCGACGCACCTCCTTCTACTTCTACCATAGTCATGCCATCCAAGCGGCAGTCTGTTTTCACGTACATCGACCAGTTTGCCAAAAATCACGGGGAGTATTACCCATGCAGCAGTACAGTTCTTCTTCCGCCGGGTATGACTATCCAAAAGTTGTGGGAGAACTACAATACACAATGCGTCGACGGCGAAGGCATGGAATGCTCACTCAGCCTTTTTTGCCGTGTGTTCAGAGAGGAGCTTAGCTCTTGGGTCAAGTTCCGTCGGATGAATTGATGCTATATAGCGACAACATATAGCTTTGTCATTGCGCAAATTGACTTATCGTTGGAACACCGTTAAATATGATTGTATTCGAACATATTTTGAATGAAATTATTATCGACGTTTCACATTTCCAATGTAGTGACATGCTATGTTTGTGACATGCGGGCCTTCGATCCGACCCACCTGAAAGAGGTCATTTGATAGGCCAACTGAAATCACGACGGCCACACTACTAAGGCTGGCCTGGTAAAAAGAAATTGTGCCAGGGAACACTGGCCATGTCAAGCCGTTCGATTGGTATATTGTATTTATACCCAATGGGGCAGTGCAATGGAAATGGGCTCGAAAGGGGACTCCCGAGCCATTGACTGCGTACTTTGGGGAGCGAAAGCCTGAGCTCGATTATAGCTGGCAGCATATTATCGCCCATCCTTCTGGAGCGCTACGCCGCTGGGAGCGTAAGAGGGGCGGTGGCTGGTTTCTGGAAGACGCCACTCGAGCGAAGGAGCCTGTAGCGCCATTTTCATTACCGCTCAGTAATGCGTTCTGGAAGCAGGCGAGTGTGACTGACGAGTATGAGTATCGCGGAATTCCGTACACTGGGCGTAAGGCTGTACAATCGACGACGCCTGCGAACAGTGACGATTCGGGTGCAGGTGCTGTGACCTGGAGTAAGGAGAAGCTGCCAGATTTGGATGACAATGATGACGCGGGTGTCACGGACAGTAAGCATGACATTGATACTGCCAGTCCGAAATGGGAGTATGACACGCCTGGTGAATATGATGACACTGAGGATGACGTCAGCGAGTTCGATGACTTGGTAGCTGACGATGCTGAGGAACAGGCTGAAGCTCGAAGGTTGAAGAGACTGGGACTGCAGCTGATCATGGATGATAAGGGTGAACTTATCTGGGCGCCAAAGGGCACCTCCCCGACCTCACCCGTTCAGCCAGAGGATCAGCCTATCACCGAGCAGAAGTCTGAGGCCATATTGGCTACTACCCAAATTCATGGTCCTACCACGAGGACCAATGGGCAATTGCGGTTTCGATCACTAAATCGACTATTTGAGGCACATGCGACATTTGCACATGATATTTATGAGTTAAATGAATTATATTTCTTATAGTGGCGGCCCCCATGAGACTTTAGGTGTGTGGTTGAACGGCACGCTTTAGGGGTGTAATTTCACCAAAAGCTTGAAGAAAATGGTGGTCCTACCACAAGGACCACCGTTATTTTGAGTATTAGGAGTCACATGGGGGGCTCACGGCGATGCTCGTGGTTATACATCTTGAGTTTATGACCAAATAAGATAACTGAATCGGTTACTTCGCACCCTCATCATCATTTCCGCTCTATTTCAGCATGGCGCATGTTCAACACATTGCAAATTCCGAATTTAGTGAATTTCGGACTTTAGAAATTGGCATTCATCCATTCTAAAATGTACACGCCAGTCGAAAAATAAGATATTTGGATGATGCTAGACTTTCAGAAATTCGCAATACATATATACTTGAAGATTTAATGTGCTGCACACACCAACCTTGCGATATATGCCCTCTAGCAAGCAATTATGATGGCTGGCTGGTCAGCTCGCGTGACCACTGTTTTAGGGGGGAACCAACGAGCCAATATATTAGAGGGGAAGCCAACGAGCCAACGAGCCAATATATGCATTCCAACCGGGCCTACCGCCCAAATATGATTGGGACATATGTATAGGTTCAATTTGATGGTATCCGCGCAGGTGTAGTGTTGATATATGATTGGTAAAAGATTATTGAAGATGAGTCACTAATTTGCCACATTTTGAATGTTCCAAAAAATCCGTTTTGAAAATTTTGAGTGTAGAGGTTTGAAATGCGTTCGTCATGGATATATGGGATGGATATAGGCCAAACCAGCGTTCAAATAAATTAATATAGGACCTATATATACCACCTTTCATTGGTTAGACACCACAAATCACGGGAGATGGCCAATTAAATTATCGGAACAATGGTCCTCGTGGTAGGACCAAATCGTCGATTTGGTCCTACCACAAGGACTGCGGGGCAGTAGCCAATATCTGAGGATGCTCCAGCCTCTGTGGTGGAGACTGTTCAAGTACAACCGAAGGAACCATCTGGGCCAGATACTGGATTGACTTCAATGAGTGAAAATAATGCTGGGGTGTCCGAAGTGACGAAGAGGCAACCCAGGAAATATCCTGCCTGTTGGACAGCTGAGCACATCATAGCTTATTTGGAATGTACCCGAGGTACTAGTGACAGTGATGATGAAGAAGTGCAGGACGTGGCTCCTCGTAGGAAGAAGGCAAAGGCCAACAAGGGACAATGAAATCAACTGTCTTGATTAGGATTGTCCGAATGCAGATTCTCTGGTTAGGATTTGTATAGGTGGCAGATGATGATATGCCAGCCGACATGGGACAGATCGATCAGAGATCTGAAATGCGCGCCTTGAAAGTATAAGACATGAATTCTTGCCCAGTGGAGGCTGTTCTAGCTTAAAGTAATTATTTGGAAGAGCTGTTGCTCAACCTGTTAAAATACTGGTCAATCTTTCCTGCCATACAGATATTGCAATTGCCTTGTTCAACTGTTTATCTAGAACATAGCATTTTTTGTACACTGCAAAATTGCCGAGAAACGGACCTGTGCCCCAAGATTTGAAGCAGATTTACCTCTGACTGACCCTTGAGCTTGCTCGGATACAGTCAAGTGCTCACGACAGTTTCACTTGGAAGTGGTATTGCTCTGCGCCTTTTGCTCTCTCCCTTTCACCCTGCATGACCACAGTCGCTTTACCAACACTGTTATGCTGCAAAGTGGTCAGAAAGTGGGAGCTGAAGCCGCCACCAAGTCAGATTTCACCGGGATTGACAACCAAATTGCCCCGCGCTGAGAGTGAAAAGTGGTCAATTAGTCAGATTGAAAAAGGAGGACCTCGGAGGCCGTTTTAACGTTGACAAAAAAATTCCTGACAGTTCTTGATGGGGTTTTTTCGTTTGGAACCTGGCCCCGACACCTGGGTCCTCACGGATTTCGACATTTTAAATTGGGATGGCCAACCGGCACGACAGAGGCAGAATTAGACAATTTTGAGCTCAACAGACTACAAAGGAGGAGATTGAAGCCCAGAAGAATAGTTTTCCATTTTTTTGTATTCTTTGAGGGTTAAAAATAGTCTCCACCACTGAGAACGAGCCAATTCGTCCAGATTGCTTCGGGATGGCCGGCAGGAATTTACCAAATTTGCAGATTTTCACTCAATTTTTGAAATTTGACCACCAGAAACAGCATTGCACACGGAAAAGTGTGCAATGCTGTTTATTGTTCACCACGACTTCCACTGCAACAATCAACTGTTTTTCTGAGTTTTCTGGGGAATTTGATGACCAAATTTGACAGATTTGACTTCCCCAACGGTCATATCTACACTTTTCAGCTCCCAACGCAGCATGATGCAGAACGCTAACACGGGACGCTCACCTCCAACGTCGCCTACGTCCACACCCAGGCGTACGGGAGGACGCCAGTCCAGTCAGCGCAGCACGAGATGAGCTGCGGCCACTGGAGTCACTGGCAAGGGGGCTAAGGGCACCTACAAGGCGCCCTCTCCGGGTCAGCCGCCGCAGGCTGCGACAGCAGCAGGTGAGCCGAACTTCCAGATACCCAAAAAGAAGTCAACCTTGTCAGCAGCGGAGGCCGGCGACGCCTCAGATGCTTTAGATCTCGACGATGAAGACCGGTCATACTCGACGTGCATTTCGGGTTTGGATTCGGACTCGAGATTCTCCTACGAGTCATGTGGAAGTAAGGGCGAAGAGTCGGTAGGTACTTGCCCCGATTTGTTCTCCGACAATGACGCCGGATCCATGATGGAAGACATCGAGGACTGGTGGAATGCAGGCGATCCAGCCAAGCAAGACGTACATGCGGCCACAAAGAGCCTCATTGAGACAATGATGTCTTTAAGTACAGCAATGGTGAGCTCTCAAAACGCGCCAGGACATTTTTTTAGACACCCTTAACCTGTTAAAGATAAACTATGTGTGTTCACATACATTATCAAACATAGGTCCACATTTTCAAAGTTCTTCGATGGAATGCATGGGCGTTCTACACAGGCGCCCGCGGAAGACCACAACGCAGGCCCACCCCCCGTCAACACGTTGGACCTCCTTGTCGATTTGCTTGAATGGAATAGTGAGGGCAAGATGTCGCAAGACTCTCTCACCAAGCTCTTCTCCATTATGAACAAGCACTTTGGGGAGCTACTCCATAGCTTTCCAAGTAGCTTCCAAGCTGCATGGAAAAACTTCGAAGCCTTCGACGCCCCCCCCAACAGAGTGGACTTGTGTGTGAATGGGTGTGTGTTCTTCGAGGGGGCGCATGCTAACGATGCCGTGTGCCCAAAGTGTAAGGAGGCCCGGTGGGAGGCGTATGGCGAGACGGGAGAGGTGGACGAGGGCAAGGGTCGGCGAGCGCGATCACAATTCTTTTGGTGGTCTATCGCAGATATACTCCGACGTGTGTACGCCAACCCACAAACGGCGGAGTTGATGCGCGCTCACTCGCGGCATACACCACCAGAAGACGGGTCATTCCGCACCATCTGGGGTAAGCAACATGCCTTTAATATGTCGTTAGTATGTTGTTAACGTGTATTTTGTGTGTTATGTAAAGACTAAGCGTGTACTAACCGACGTGGGTGCATGTGTTTTGTCGATTGCGTTAGGATGTCTCGTTAGTACGTTGTTCGGATATAAATGGTGTGTACTATGTACACTAAACGCGCCCTACTGATGTGTATTCCTGCGTGTTTTCGATTGTGCTCAGACGCGGAGGAATGGCAAGATCGCAAAAACGTGCGACACAAGGACTTTTTCGAGGAGGCCAGGAACATACTACTCATATTCAGCGCCGATGGGGCGGCGGTGTGGCAAAACAAGGCAGGGGTATTTCCAATGTACTTCCAAATCTTGAACCTACCCCCCGAAATCCGCACCAAGTACGAGTACATGGAGCTCTATGGGCTGATCGCCGGTCAACACCCAGCCAACTGTCAGTTACTTTATGGTAAAATGGTGGACGAACTGATCACCTTGTGGGATGAAGACTTCATGTGTTGGGATTCCTACGAGGACGAGCACGTGCGATTGAGGGCCATGCTCTATGCTATACTCATGGACTACAAAGGAGCGGTGGAAGCGGCCAGCGTCATGGACGTCGGTGCGTATGCGGGATGCATGAAGTGCAAAATTTGGGGGACTTATTCAACAGCTATGAGAAAGATGTTGTATTTCTTCAGCAAGCAGACACCGCCAGGTAAGAACGAACGAATGCCCTGCCTGTAATAATAGGAGTATAGAACACTAAGTTAACCCTATGCGTGTGTAAAGCATGTATTAACGCCAGTTTGGGTTCATGTTTATTTGCATATTCAGTGTTCTTATGTTTCTTTCACAGGTCCACCTGAGTTGCGCAAGGACGAGGAGTACAAGAGGCAGGCTCGAACCCACGAAAATCTTCGAGATAGTGGAGACCCGGATCTATCAGGAGACCACTTGCAAGAGAGCATGCGACGGACTGGTGTCAAGTTTTTGAGCGAGTTCGCGCGATTGGGGTACTTCAATATCGTGCGGGACTTTTTGCTAGATGGCATGCATGATATCATGAACCTCGTCAACCGAATTGCTACTAGCTTGCTCGGTCTTGACTTCACGGATGCAATGCGTCAGCACGCGAAAGACGACGGTGCCCACCCCACGTGGCACGCGACGACTAAAGTGAAGAATGCAAAAGGTATGCGATTTTGTACTTAGAGTGTATTTAGGGCAAAAGGTTATTTCTAGATTAATTTTGGGGCGAAAACTAGATTAAGAATGACAGTGCCTTATTCTAGATTAATTTTGGGTGTGTCATGTCGCAGTCGCATGGGTAAACGTTATTGGGCACGAAGTGGGAACTGATTCCGCGCGATCGAGATGTCATCAGACCTGAGACAGGTCGTCATCGTCATTTCGCCGGATCCGAGGTGCCACCGCTCCGAGGTGCACATGCCTCATGGTAAAACTGCGAACGGAAGGTCAAAGGCAAAGGGGAAGGCAAAGGGTTTAAGATTTAGCGGCAGTAGGAATAGTTTTCAGAAGCATATGGAAAGTATTCTGGTGCTTCTGAAAACTATTCCTACTTCTTCTATATCCTAAACCCTTTGCCTTGCCTTTTACTGCTGCACGCGACCGGCAAGCATCTTTGAAACTTCCGAGTTTCAAAGATGCGTTTTGTATTTTGGGTGCACCCTAAAATTACAAAACAGCCGAGCGCTTCCCGTTTGTGCGGGATATTCACATGTATTCCATGGAATATTTCATATGAATTAGCTCACATGCACACGCAGGGGAAACCCTCGGCTGCTTGGCATCTTTGGGTTTGGGTTTGGGTTCGAACCCAAACCCGAACCCAAAACATCTGCCTTAGAAATAAATTGCGCGTTGGGCGCACAAGTAACTTGAAGCCTTGAGCTTCAGGTAACTTAAAGATATATCCCTTGGCAGTATTTGTGCCAAGCTTCGTGCTCTAGGACGCACGGGAAGCCCTCGGCTGTTTGGCATCTTTGCGTTTGGGTTCGAACCCAAACCCGAACCCAAAGCATCTGCCATAGAAATAAATTGCGCGTTTCGCGCACAAGTAACTTGAAGCCTTGAGCTTCAAGTAACTTAAAGATATGTATCTTGACAGTATTTGTGCCAAGATTCGTGCTCTAGGACGCACGGGAATCCCTCGGCTGTTTGGCATCTTTGGGTTTGGGTTCGAACCCAAACCCAAAACATCTGCCTTAGAAACAAATTGCGCGTTTCGCGCACAAGTAACTTGAAGCCTTGAGCTTCAGGTAACTTAGATATATGTATCTTGGCAGTATTTGTGCCAAGTTTCGTGCTCTAGGACGCACGGGAAGCCCTCGGCTGTTTGGCATCTTTGGGTTTGGGTGTCACGTTCGAACCCAAACCCAAAGGCAAAGGCATAGGACAGTTTCGTAGATTCTGTCCCGATGCCTTCGCAACCTCGCATGCTAACTCATATTATAATGAATATTCAACATTCAAGCGTTGGATACCCCACGCCAACGGGAAGCGCTCGGCTGATTTGTTATTTGGGTATGCGCACCCAAATGACAAAAAACGCATCTTTGAAACTCGTTAGTTTCAAAGATGCGTGGCCGATGCCTTCGTGCTTATGTGTATATTTCATATGAAATATTCCATGGAATACATGTGAATATCCCGCACAAACGGGAAGCGCTCGGCTGTTTTGTAATTTTAGGGTGCACCCAAAATACAAAACGCATCTTTGAAACTCGGACACTTCTCACGAAGCCGTCTGAGCGTGCCACCTAGTCCGAGCCGCGGACCCAAAAATAATTTTCAAAAATGCGATTTTGTTACTGACTGTGCTCGCAGGATGCACTAACGACAACACAGAGAACACACTAACGGCACAATGGCGGACGACACAACGGACACATGCAGATTTGGCCCACCCGCTCCCGCCCTGCTGTTTTGATGGCCGTTTCCAGCACCAAGTTAACGGTTTTTTGAACTCGCAGGGCGAAAACGGCACCCAGAGCGGCGACGAAACCCTCAACAACGCACAACAGCACACCCAAAAACCCCTCCCTGAGAATCCCGATAAAATGCTCAACGCGCAGCTCCTGAAAGTCATCCGTCCAAGAACCAAATCAAGGACGAGCGAAAGTCGCAAACGAGCAGCGGAGGAATCCAAGCCTCCAACCAAACGCTCGCGACTACCAGAAATCGTAAGTATGCCGGTGCTGGACGCGCAGGACTCACCCATGGGTGAGACCACCGAGCCCTCACAAGAAGAGTTCTCTACTCCCACCGAGCTGAACACACCTGGGGAAGCCACGGCAACTCCGACATCTCTGGGAGAGGTTGATCTCTCAGGGCCCCCGAGTCCTTACGAGGAACCTGAACCGCGAAAGCAGTTCAGGTGGGGCAAGGCTGAAGTGAAAACATTCAAGCCTGACAAACAACAAAACACACAAAAGAAAAAATCGGGTGCCACGAGCCCCACCGGCCTACGGGCTGAGGACCCCACGGGGACGAATAAGGGACGAGTCCCAACGAGAATAGTGGCCAACGCGCTACTGCAGCCATATGCTTACACTAAGCATGCTGCGTCCCCCAAGGGGGACAAAATCCCGTCGGTTGCCAAGGCAATCGACGAGGTGTCCAAGCTGCCAACAAGGGTAGCCTTGGGCACCAACCGGGAGGAGGAGATCGAGAACATCGTCACCTCCTGGTGGGAGGACACACGGGACCTCCCGCTCCCCGAGAACAGGCCGGAGGAGTTCTGTAAGCTGGGACTCCCGGAAGAGGCCACAGACACCGAGGGGAACGCGGGGTACCAAATCCTCCGACACGTCCGACCGATCACGGGCTGTGACCTTGCCCCGGAGCAAACCAACAAGTACGGGCTCCCCCTGCAGGGGTCCCCACAAATAAAAATCACGGACCTCCGAGAAACCCAAAGGTATACTCTCCTCTACCTGAGGTATCTGGCCGACGTCATCCGACGCGCGCTGGGTCTGGGTGAAGACGACAAAATATTTAACATAGAGCACACGCAGCTCTGGACAGACCGCGAAGGCAAGGTCGTGCAAATCGACCTTGCCTTCAAGAAGAGGCCTATGGCGTTATTCGTACTCTTCAATACAAACTTTCTGGTTCCTATGACCGTCGTCGACGACCCGTGGGTAGACATCGAGCCGCCACGGGTCATCCCGAGGGTGTACGTATGGTCTCCCTACAGACAGCCTACGGGGACGCTGCGATCAAGAACTGTCCAGGTGTCATCCCCCCAACTGAGGGGGGTGACGGTGGTTCAAGCAGCCGTCATCCTGGGCAACCTAGTCACCCAGCGAGGCTGGGACGGCAGTGCAGCCATCGCCCGCATCCGAAAAGGAGCAAGGGACGAGACACCGGCAGACAACAACATCCGAGAGGTACTATTTCTGGTCTCGCACGACCAGTACCTTGCCGAGCTGCTCATCAAGGACAAGCTCCTTGACTTCGGCTTCCCCACGAGGAAGGGGCTGCTGCCATCGGCGGCTGACAAACAGGCACTCAGTTTGCGAGAAATAGCTGTCATAGACTACAGCCAGCAGCTGTTCGTGGGACACCGCAAGCGGATAGTCAGTGCCATCACGCAGAAGCTTTCCGAGGTAGCAATCCAACACAAGCAACCGCCATATGGCGAAGACGCCTACCTCGTCTTCGAGAAGCATCTCGGAACACCGAGGTGGGCACCATCGGACAGCACGGTGGAGTCACTGCTTCAGTGGAAGAGGAACAGCAACGACACCGTGAACTTCTACGCAATCCTCACGGAATCGGCGTACGACCTACTGGTGTCGGCTGGTAGTTCCATCACGGTGGACGTCCACCTCCACGACGACAAGGACACCGGCGACAAGGTCTTCATCCCGGTGAAGGTGGAGGTTGGGCGCTGGAGCCTTATGGGTACAAAATCCAGAAACAAGCAGGCAGCGACCCCCCACCACCAGCGCCAGGAAGGTACGACCGACGAGAAGAAGCTAAGGGCGACGAGTGAGGCTGCCATACACAACGTGCAGAGGACGACGGAGGAGTGCCTGCGGAAGGTGCAACAAGCAACCGCCCAAGCCCCCCCGACGTCATCCACGACCCCTGAAACGAAGAGCCTCTTGTCCCACATCGGACACGAACTGGAACTACTTAACCAGAAGGCAGCGGCAGCGGCTGCCAGCACCGAGGCCATCGAGGCCGTGGCAGCCAAGAGGCACAACGACATCACCTCCGGGATCAAGAACTTCCACTCCACCTACGAGAGCACTGGCCAGGCCATGGTGGACACGCTGGTAAGTCTCACAAACCGCCTCACCAAGGCCCCCGAAGAGGACAAGCAGGAAGCCAGCTCGGAAGGGGGTCTGAAGAGGTGGACAGCAAAGGGCGCTGACACATCCTCCAAGGAGGAAGGCAGCACTCAGCCCTCACTGCGTGAGAAGCTCCAGTATGTGGCCACGGACACACCTGAGGTCCGAAAGGCCAAGTACGACAAGTTTATGGCGGACCGTGCAGCAGAAAGTGGGGACACTCCCTACGGTGGAATCCCCTACAGGGGGGGACCTGCGCCCGGAGAGGGCCGACCAGGCAGGAGCACAGGCCTGGGTGTGAAGAAAAAGGCCATCGCCAAGATACCGAGAAAGCAGCACAAGCCAGCAGAGCCCCCAGCCAAGAGGGCCAGAGGGCAAGGGCCCCCAGCGGACATACCCACTGGGGTCCCAGCCTCTGGACAGCTAACCACGAGGAGGACCACCCGTCAATCTGCAAAGGTAACACTGACCACACCTGTACCTGCACCCCTGACACACGATCGGGGGGAGGCATACTCACTGTGCAAAGGGGGGCCTACTGAAACAGAGATCTATGAGCAGCGAAGACACCCCATAAGTGCAAACAAGAGCCCGGACCCCCAACATAAGGTACCCACGATGAAACCCACACCTCTGTCTGAACTGGCAGTCACTGCATCAAGGGGCACCCGAATACCAAGCAGGAACGGGGGGTGCCATCGAGCAGGGGAAAGACACACCACCGAGACCCTGGAGGAAGTGGAGACCCTGCCAGCAAGCCATGCTGTCACGAGAAATACAGAAAACATAGACAGTAACAATCCTAGACTAGACAGCCTAGAAACTGTATTATTATTATTGAGCCACCCTATTCATACCATGCCCTGCCATGCCACTGAACTTCACAAGGGGCCTAGGACACGAGCCCACGATGCACAGCATAGCCACCCAGCATGGGGACTGGGCTCGGGTCGGAACTCAATGCACCCCTGTAGGGCGCACCCCGCCCACCTCATAGTACATGATAAGGTGGGAGCACCAGATGCCAAACTCCCACAACCCCGCTGCGACAACTGTAACAAGTTAACAAAGGAAAGCAACCGACATATAAGGCACACCATGCACCCAGACATGTCTAATATACTTAACTGCAGCAAGGATACCCCAAGCCCCAGCACGATACTCACTTGCCTTGCCCAACCTGCTACCTCCGATATTAACCAATGCCCGCCAAGGGCTACGATAAGGCCCTGCTGCAATTTCACGCCCCGGCGAAGATGCATACTGTACTCTGCAATAGATAACAAAAGCACACTCTCACCTGACAAGTTAAAGTGGTACCCCCACGATATACAGGCGAACCCTACCGAAACCCTACCGAACGAGACAGCGAATGGCTTCGCACAGGCCTATATAATGATAGGGAGAACAAAAAACTTTGGGATATGGCTCAGAAGGGCAAAGAAGTGCCACACACGAAACAATGGGGCAAACCGCCAACATTCGACCACAAGCGAATTCCTGAAAATGTTCTACGTAAAAACATGCCTTTTCGCAAAACGTTCCGAAACCCCCCGAAAACTTGGCACACCAATCCTGGGACGACATACACCAAGGGGGGCCCACCAAGAACAGGATGTAATGGGCGCTACAACATGGGCTCTAGGGCGGTGTAACGCTGTAACGGTTAACTCGACCGCAATGCAGGCACAGTGGACGCAATATAAACGGACGATGCGGGGTATAAACAAGCAACCCGACCAGAAACTATGCCAAACAAGTAAGGACAAGTCACATGAGCCCCCGCCCTGCAAACCAAAGGGCCCCCACCACAATATAGGCACCAACCCTACCGAAACCCTACCAAATAACGGCACAACTGACTCCACACAGGCCAACAGAATAATAAGAACGCCGAAATACTTTGGGAATATGCTAAGAAGAATGGGAGGCTGCCACACACAAAAAATGAGAGCAAACTGCCGACTTTCGACCACAAGCGAATTCCCGAAATTGCTCTACGTAAAAACAACCTTTTTTGGAAAACGCGCTCAAACGCCCAAAAAATTTTACACAACCACGAAAACACACACAAGAAACGGGGCCCACCCTGGAAAAAGTGCTAGGGGTGTTACAAAAAGTGATTTAGGGCAATGTAACGCTGTAACCATAAACTCACGGATGCGAGCAGCACCACATAACCCGAGAGGGACGCGACATAGGGCAGAACCAAGCTACCCAAGGGGAGCACGACACGAAGCACGAAGCTACCAGGCCATTATGGAACGCTGCATTTGCCATAACCCCAATACTCGCTATACTGATAATTACGCTAACAACAAGTAGGAATACTTACCGCAAGTGGGGAACACACAACACAAACAGAAACAACATAACGAGTAGCAGAAGAACACGAAGAAAACGGACCACGGCGAGGAATGCAAAGGCACGGTGGACAAGACCACCCCAAGGCTACAAATTACTCAAGATAATTTACCGTAACGGTAAACCCTTACTAGTTAGAACAAGGAGACCGGAACACGCAGCAACTGCGATAAAAGAAGGCACCCCAACAAGAGGCAAGCCACTAATGCGGAAGATTGAACAACGGATGAGGCGGCGCGCCCGCTGCTGGAAAACAAACATGACGGGTGGAGGGAGCCAGAACCACACGGAAATGTACCCATACAACACCACCACGAGGGGACTATTTGAGAAGAAAGGCCGGCTAAACATGTTCCAAATGCAACATGCCCACTCACTATATGAAGATGACCCATTGCCCCCCCTGGTAATAGCCACAATGAGAGAAACACTGAAACCGGGCAATGACGGGGAACCGCACACAACGAAGGCATTGCAGCTACTCGTGAACTCCAGGGGGTTCTGCATACCGGTTTGCGATGGCAAACACTGGAGAGCAGTGCTGGCCGGACCAGACAAAGAAAATGACAAACTAAAGTTCTGGATATATGACTCCTCGAATGGGAGAACCAATGCAACTTCACGCAACACCAAAAGGCTAACAACGGAAATAACCAACTGGACTGAACACTTGGCCAAGACACTCAACAAACAGGTAACAGTGGAACTGATGAATGTAGGCAACCAAAGCGCGCAGGACCAATACAGCTGTGGAGTATGGGTACTGGTGGCCACCGAGGCTTGGATGCACTACCAGAAAACATGCCCAGGGGGACACTGGCCCACCCACTTCAATGAGGCAGTCAGCAAATGGGGGGCCACCGACAGAACGGCGATAACCGCCTATAGAAAGTCCATACAGCTGCCAGTAAAAGAAATGATGGCCACTGCCGAGGGGCGAAGCCGGACACAAGTGGAAAGTCAGCGAGCGGCAGAAACCCGGAGGCCTGCGGGTGGCCTGAACACAAACCCAGAGGCCGGAAGACAGGCACCACAAACCCAGGAGAGGGGACGCAAAACTACTACGAAGCAACCAGGCCTATGGGAATGGCTCCATAGATTAGCCCCCACAACACCCTCAGGTAATGACGGGCAGACACCCGAGGAGCAGCAAGCACCGGGAACCCACCTAAACGAAGAATGGGAGCAAACACGGGACGAACCAACAGCACATTGGGAAAGATTCGCGGACACACAACTGGATACACCAGAGGCATGCCAGGACTCCTGTGAATACCAACCCCCTCTCACAGAACCAATAAAGACTGACATAGGAAAGGACCGTCTACACATGCTCACATGGAATGTGGCGGGACAAAGTGATGCCTGCCTTGACCTTGCCGAGGTCATTAACAAAAGAAGCCAAAACCAACAGGGTCTACAAGTAATTGTACTCACGGAAGTAAAACACGCACACGACAGTGTAATGAGAAGATTCAGAGACATGCAATACACTGCAATAGGCACCAAAACCGAGGTGCAGAAAGCAGAAGGCACGGCTGAACAGGCAATGAAAGGAGGAGTGGCAATACTCCTCGGCAACCCCTACAGCCACGCACACAACCACCATGTCGTCCCTGCGAGACACCTCGAGGGG